>JACCGJ010005059.1:0-27824 GCA_013407085.1 Atriophallophorus winterbourni | reverse complement strand
ATTATCACAAGCGCCTCAATGTTAATATCATTGCAGATACTGATCTTTCACTCACAGACACGCTGTGGCGTTCACTTGACCTGGAATCTGGTGAGAGCTGTACAATTGGGGTTATATATCGCTCACCAACTTCGACCGTCGATCATAATGATGTGTTAGTTGAAAGACTTCAGCGCAACAGCGCTCGGCCACATGCTCAAATATTGATTATGGGAGATTTCAACCTCCCGCAGCTATACTCGAGAAATCAACACCCAATTACCTCACTGGAACACAAATTTCAAGAAGTATTTGATCTAGTCCCCCTGTACAATCACGTTTGCAACCACACACGAATGCGAGGGGCAGACCGGCCTTCTGTTTTGGACCTAGTTTTGACTTCCAACGAATCAGCTATTGAATTAGTACACTATGAAGCTCCATTGGGACGGAGTGACCATGTGATGCTCGTGTTCGATTATGTCTGCAGTGCATCCAGATACAGTGACGAATCTAAAATCATCCGTTAAGTCGACTTTTGGAGACTCAAAGAAGCACTTTGTGAGCTGAATGATGTTCAACTTGATTCTAGTGACTCAAATACACATTATAACTCTCTGATAAACTACCTTCAGATGCAAATCCAGTCGAACTCTCGATATATTCAGAAGAAAGATGTCCACAGCCTCCGTTTCTCTGTTCGCAGCAGAACTAGAAAATGGATTTCATTGAAAAGGCGTGCTTGGGTTACTCATTGCAATAACGCCACCCCTACATCTTGGTTACAATTTTGCAGAATACGTAACAGAGTCACCACCCTAATAAAAAAAAAAAAAAAACAGTACCAGCAACATATGGTGGAACGAATGGAAGCGAATCCGAAACTATTGTACAAAATTGTGAATGACAGAACCAAAGTTAAACCAGGTGTTTTCCCGATCATGACAGAAGAAGGTTTGAATGTTACAGTCCAAGAGACGGCGGATGCGCTTGCGTGCTTTTACTCTCAAGTCTACTGCCCCAAAAAGCAATTATTGCATCATGAATTATCAAACACTGTAGAACCACTAACTGAGCCCGTGATCGATCAACTGGTGGTAGAGCGACATTTACGTCGATTGAATACAATGAAATCTCCCGGGGAGGACAATATTACCCCAGCGATTCTTCATGTGTGTTATAGAGAGCTTTCAAATAGCTTAGCGGCGGTTTTCATCCAGAGTCTTGGTGAAGGTTGTGTACCTTTGGCTTGGAAAGCGGGTGTGGTAACACCAATTTATAAAGGTGGCAGTCGTTCTGACGCAGCAAATTACAGACCTGTAACGATGATACCATGTATTTTAAAAATTATGGAGCGCATTATATCTGAATTTATTGTGGGTCAGCTTGAAGCACGAGGTCTTTTGTCAGCAGCACAACACGGGTTCCGCCGGACCAGATCTTGTCTTTCGAATTTACTGATCACACTAAATGATTGGACGATGTCGCTCGATCAAGGCTATACAGTACATGCTTGTTATATTGATATTTCAAAGGCTTTTGACAAGGTCGACCACAGCTTGCTTCTGCAAAAGCTCGTGCGATATGGAATAACAGGTAACTTACTATCGTGGCTAACAGATTACCTGACCGATCGGCACGTGCGAGTTCGCGTTGACGGAGTATTGTCGAAAAGTATCGATGTCACGAGCGGGGTGCCTCAAGGTTCAGTGCTCGGACCTATTCTTTTCCTGTTATATATAAATGATATAACTGAAATAGTGCGATGCAAGCTCGTTCCTTTTGCAGATGACATTAAAATTTGGAAGCAAATCCGATCTAATGAAGATTGTTTAATGCTGCAAAACGACTTGGATGTTCTGTATCGCTGGTCTCTAGAGAATCAAATGCCTTTCAGCCTACGTAAATGTCATATGTTACAGCTTGGCCGTAACTGCGAATATACATACCATCTAGGCCACGACATTCTAAATTGGACCACCGCTGAAAAGGACCTCGGAATTTGGATAACTAATAACCTGAAACCGAGTATGCATTGTGGAAAAGTGTTTAATCGGGCTTGTGGTATATTAGGAATTCTGAGAAGAATTTTCGGACGGTTCTCACCCAAAACAATTCCTCGAATTTTAAATACTTACATCCATCCAATTATGGATTATTTGATCCCAGCCTGGGCACCGTGGTTGCGCAAAGACATCGAGATCCTGGATCGAATATACCACAAAGCTACAAAGTTAGTTGAAGGGATGCAGCGGGTCCCGTATCAAGACCGAATGGCCATCCTTGGTTTGCGTGATTTTACACGGAGGCGAATGAGGATCGACCTGATTCTGGCTTACAAGATACTGCGGATCGAAAACCATCCGCTTAGCGAACTAATAAAAGTAAACTCCCCTCGAAATACACGCAGTCACTCGTGTTGCCTCGAAATACCACAATCAAGACTTGATTGTCGTCGCTATTTCTTCTCTGTGCGTATCTGCTTTCTATGGAATGCGCTACCGCAAGATGTTGTGAATGCAACGACAATTGGTGTTTTCAAATCGAAATTGGATGCATACGTCAAACAAAACCCTGAATTTGGCCCGGTGTATTGAAGCATCATGAACCCAGAAAAATATTAACAATGTGATTTTGATTAATTTTTTTCTTTTTGCAATAGTTGTCATCCAATGGTACATGTAAAGCATTAGCTTTTTATCACCATAAAATCTTGATTCTTGATTCTTGATTCTTGGAGCTGGAGCAATTACTCCATATATGCTCAAGCATTGTTCGTATAATCTCTGCGAACATTCTACAAAGTTATTCTGCTATTTACTATTCAAATGTGTCATACATTAGGACTGGAAATCTGTTATCATCTTTCCGATTTACAAAAGCAATGCGCCTTGAAAAATAAGCAAATCACTGATAAGTTTCCTGGTTTTCGCCATCTATAATTTGCTGAAATTCATCGTGTAGAAAAATCTGAGCACATTACCTAAAGAAAACTGATTGTTTTTTGAGAGGGCCACATGATATGAGAAAGGATTTTTCTTCATTACAAACCTCATTCTTACCTTTCATTTGTATATGAAAAGGATACCATCCATGTATGCTTCATAGATAAATCAAAGGAATTTGACAGCGTAAACCACCATATTTTTAATCGGAAGCTTGACATTTTAGTATTGCTGGTGTTATATATGCCAGGTTGAAAAATTTCCATAGTATAGAGTCGATGCCCGTAGTCGTTAGAAGTGCAGTGCTATAGGGATTCGTCCCCGGAGCATGGCCATTGCCAATGTTATAGATTACCGAAACTTGTTCGCAGCAAAATCTTGTTATTTGCGGATGACATCAAGCTGTGGACACAAGTACGCACAACTGAAGACTGCAGACAGCTTCAGCTGGACCTTGATGCCTTACAGAACTGGTCAGTTAGAAATGAACTACCTTTCAATTTCAGCAAATGCAAGGTATTGACTGTTGGAAGATATTTGAGTTCTCTTACACCCTTGGTTCCCATATTCTTGAAAGCACTGACAAGGAGAAGGACTTGGGTGTGTGGGTGAGCAGCACATTGAAACCGTCGCATAACGCCACAGCTGTCTATGAAAAGACGTCGCGAGTACTGCTACTGCTAAAACGCGTGTTCGGGAGTTTCACTAAGCAAACCGTTCCTCAAATAATTAATACGTACTTGAGGCCGAACATGGAGTATGCGGTTCAGGCTTGGTCACCCTGGCTACAGAAGGACATGAGCCTCTTGCAGAGAATATATCATCGGACTACCAAGCTCGTACGCGGTTTGAAGCAAAAACAATACGAAGATCGTATTGCAAGTCTCAATCTATTCGACTTTCGCTACCGCCGTCTTAGAGGTGATTTGATACTTATGTTCAATATACTGCATACCACCAACCATCCCCTAAATCAACTATTCACGCGACTACCACGCAGAACCAGCCGGAGTCACGACTATACAGTACATATTCCTGACTCGAGACTGAACTGTCGAAGGTACTTTTATTCTGTACGTGTATGCTTTACCTGGAACTGCCTACCTTGTAATGTTGCACATTCACCCAACTTGGATATATTCAAATCGAATTTGGACAATTTCATGTTGACCAATCCAAACATTGAAACAATATATTCTGCATCATAAAGCTTGAACCAATGCATCCAAGTAAACTATACATATTTACCCTATCAAACCGGTTGAAAACAATTTCTGCTCTATGTATTTTCACGTGATTCCTGAACTAATCAGTAGGAAAACAAACCCCGTTTTACTACCTATGTTATTTGTAATTCGCATATTATTCTGTGGTTTTTGTAAAGCTATGTGCTTTTTGGACCATTAAATTGAATTGAATTGAATTGAATTGAATTGAATCAACCTTAAATCGTACAATTGTAAAAACTAAACATTTAAGTGATCCATTTGGAAGGAAAGCACGAGACTTCCAATCAAGTTTAGTATGAAATTAGTATCGAGAAATACATATCAATTGATTTTGTTTGGTAAACTCAAAATGTAATGCCTGAAGGGGGAATACGTACCCATTGATGGACATTCGGGATTGCGAATAATCAACTGAGCTTAACAATGTGTAATTACGGTCGCAGCAATTCAAAGTTGATAGATACCTAATATTCGCTTCGGGTGAGTATTTCAAAACTCAAAAATTGCAAGAAAGGATGTTCTCCGGTAATATCCGCGAATAATATTAATTCAAATTCAGAATACAAAATTTATATTGGTGAAATTTGGGACAGGATTAAATATGGAGAAGGTATCCACGAGTATAACATAAGGAAGAAGATTTAACAAGCAACCCTTTGAACCACGGTAAAACGAGAAAAATACGGCAAAATACTTCATCGAATGGACTCATATGCATGCCATGAGTCAACATATCAATGAGCCCACAAGATTCCGCCATGGCTGCTTACCTTCGATCCTGGATCTCGTTATCTCTTCAAGCGAAGAAATGGTTCGCCAGGTAGATTATCTCTCTCCATTAGGAAAAAGTGATCACGTTGTGATCAGATTCCAACTAAGACTCAGGTATGAGAAACCTCCTCCTAAACTGAGGCGCAATTTCAATCGCGTAGACTGGGAAGTCGTCTCAGAGGAAGCTAAAAAGTTGTTGTCTCAATATGTAGGTGATGATATAGCAACAAACTGGCAACTTATACACCACTGCCTATCTACCCTGCAAGATAGGTTCGCACCGTTGGTGCACGTCAAGCAACGCAACAAGCCACAGTGGTGGACACCTGCGATGCGACGAGTGATTAGAATGAGGGACCGTGCCTGGAAAACTTACAAAGCTTCTCAGACACAACGGTCCTGGACAAAGTATAAAATGGTCAGAAATAAGGATGTGGGAATGCAACGCAAAGCAAAACGTGACTTTGAATCACGGTTGGCACGCAATATAAAGCAGTGCCCAAAGCGTTACTATAGTTATGCCCAATCCAAAGGCAAAACGCGCGATTATATTGGCAACCTTGAGCAGGAAAACGGAACTCACATAGTTTCAGATTCACAAAAGGCTTCGGCTTTTCTCCAACATTTCCAGTCTGTTCAGAGGCTTGATCGCCAAATAGATCCGCCTAACATGCCAGTCATCAAAAGGCCTGATATCGTTACTCCACTTGAGAATTTATTTTTCACTGATGATGAGGTTAAACTTGCTCTTGCAGCAACTAACCCCCATAAATCTGCTGGCCCAGACGACATTTATCCTCAAATTATAAAGAACCTGGCGCCAATATTAGCAGATCCTGTGGGTCGTATGTTTAACGCTTCCTTGCAACATGGATATATTCCGAGTATTTGGAAGTTGGCTAATGTGATCCCGATACATAAAGGTGGCAGTCGATCCTCAGTTTGTAAGTACAGGCCTCTAAGTCTTACTAGCATCCTGTGTAAAATCCTGGAGAAACTTATTAGGGATAGGATCTGTCGCCATCTAGTTGATTACTCGTTGCTGAACTCTGCTCAGCACGGCTTCCTTAAAGGGAAGTCGTGCCTAACAAACCTCTTATGTTTTCTTAACGAGGCTACCATGAGGCTAGATAAAGGCCAACAAGTTGAAGTTTTTACTTGGACTTTTGCAAGGCCTTTGATTCAGTAAACCACAGATTGCTTGCAGACAAACTTGGTTATATGGGTATCGATGGTCTTCTGAAGAAATGGATAATAGGATTCTTAAGCAATAGATTCTTTCGTGTCAGGATAGGAAATATGTATTCGTCGAAAGTAAAAGTTGTTAGTGGAGTCCCACAGGGTTTCGTACTCGGACCGCTACTTTTCCTCATTTTCATCGATGACTTGACAGCGTCGCTTAAGTGTCCCTGCTATATTTTTGCAGATGATGTCAAGATTATCGGATCACTGGATGAACAGGATCTTCTTGAGGATATAGAAAAAGTCATCAAGTGGTTTGCTACATGGGATCTACCAGTTAACTCCACTAAAAGCTATCTTTTGTCTAAAGTCACTAAGAAGCTAGCGGTGGCTGGTCCAGATGGTATACTGGAGATAAATGGGGTGCCGAAAGTTCGTGACTTAGGTATAGAAGTTTCAGGGGACTTTAAATGGGCTGATCAATGCGCAGCCGCTGCACAACGCGCTAGGAGAGAGCTTTTTCGCATTCGTTCAGTTTTATCCTGCAGGTCCCCAGAGGTTTTCATACCATTATACAAAGCGGTCGTCAGACCACATCTCGAGTATTGCGTTCAAGCATGGTCACCTTATTTGGAAAAGGATATTGCCAAGCTGGAAGGTGTTCAACGTTTAGCTACTCGTATGATTGTTGGGCAATCGGGTATGTCGTATCAGGAACGATTGCTGAGTCTAGAGCTCTTCTCACTAAAAAGGAGGAGGCTACGTGGGGACCTGATTGAAACCTTCAAAATCATGTCAGGTTTCAGTAATATTCATCCCAGTGAATTGTACGCTCTAGCGCCAAGTGTGGGTACTCGAGGCCACCCATTAAAACTGGCCAAGCGACATGTCAGGTCAAATGTTCGTAAGTTCTTCTTTAGTGAGAGGGTAGTAAATTACTGGAATCGACTTCCTAAAGAAGTTGTTTGTTCTACTTCGGTGGGGGGTTTCAAGAATAGACTTGACTCTGTGTGGCCTTCATTATTTCCTGATTTTTATCCGTAAGGGAATAGTTGGTATGATCCTCATGTTGTCTTTGGAACGCACTAATGCTTCTCCTCACCTATTGGTGAGGGGAGTTTTTCTTTTGCATTCCAGATTACTCTCATACCAGAAGATATTTGTGAAAATATTGTTGAAGTGGTGGACGCTCTTCTGTGGCATACCACCGAAAGAAATCTGGACGCTCGATTGGCTCGTTAGCCACATAGAGTCCTGTGCAAACTGAACTGAACTGAACTATTCAAAGTAATGATGGACCTAAACAAAATACTAAAGTTAATATGTATGTTACTATACACAAATTATTTTAGACGTGCTCAAATTTCAGGTTTAAATTGATTGAGTGAATTTCTTTTTGCAAATAGAATATCAAATAGAGTTTTCTTATTTTTTGCTCAAATTTGTTTTACTTCTCCAAATTCAGCTTGTTTTTAGTGAACTTGAACATGATCAATTTTGGATTTACTTATCAGTTCAAATGACCGTTCCATATTCTCATGTAATCGCAACTACAAAATATTCTACCTTTCTCCGTTTATTATTCATGTAATTATTGTACCTCATTCTATAATCGGTTGTAGATGGAAGGGTAGTGTCTACCGTTTGATTTGGTTTGAATTGGTGATATTTATCACTTTATACACAGCGTTGTCGCTTATCTACAGGCTGTTGTTGACTGGTATTTTCAAAAGGTAAGTTATCATGTATCCTTCAAATCAAGTCAATATAATATCCCATTAAAATCAGAGAAGGTTACGAATTCCAATTTATTTCTTAACGTATATTACCTCTGTAGTTCATATGTGATACATTCAACACGCAAACAGTTATGCAACGTTCTCTTATTTTCAATCAGCAATGAATGTACGTTTTAATTAATTGAATGTTTGAGAGGCACTGTTTATTTCGTAAAATAATGTATATACACGAAATACTCCATGTTATAGATTACTTACATATTAGTGAAATCAAATTTATTTCTGAGGTTTCATGCCATAACCCTCATTATATAAACTGTTTATTATGATATGCAAAGCTAAATGTATAGAGTACTCAACTGTTTTATCTACACTGGGACAAAAATGTTCATTTTATATTCATTGGGGTTTTAAGACATAGGATGATGCTACATTTGCTAGCAATGGTCAATAAGATATAAAAGGTTATATTTTTCAACAGCGGATGAGTTTATCGCACGATAACCAGGTTCGTTCTCGTTATTTCTCGTAGCTTTGACATAGCTAATCTTTCGTCATTTAGTAGGCGATATACGTATGCTATCACATCTTTCTAAATAAAAACGGTGTCTAAATTTTCAAATTATTGAGTTACTAAACTGACTTTTCATGTGAATAATGTTTATCTGATAGCGCGAAAGCGACTCATTGTTTTCAAGAGTTTTTGATCATTAAGATTCTGATTAGAAACATCAATCAAAAAAAATTGTCAATTAACTTGCCGAGCGTTCAATCATTATTTGAATTTTAATGATGGGAAAATTGGACGATTGTTTAAATACCAAATTCAAATCACAAACATCATCAACAGATGTAACAATTTTGGTGCTTTTTTCCTCAATAATTTTCATAATGCTTAAATTAATTACGTTTGAAATGAAATAGGTTTTAGCAAACTCCTGTTGTCACATACTAGCATTTGAAGTTGATAGATTTCAGCTGATTTAAGGTTGTAGTTATTTTTGCAATTCTATTAAAATTTGATTGAGTCCTCTGGTATTCTCGGAAAATCACAATAATAGTCTGCTTCCATTTTTATGGTTGTCTAATTCAGAACAGTTTACATATTTTATTCTTTGTTTTTGTATACGCTGATTAAATCATTAGTTATACTGAGATTGTTTTGGTAGACATACTCCGGTTGTGTGAATGACACATGCAGGAAGTCATGAAGCGACAATAGTCCATCACTACACTGATAACTGTTGATCGTTGCTGAGTACGTGTGTTTGTTTCATCGGAATATTTTTAAGGTCTTCTCGACATTTTTACTGTTTTGGTAATTCAGTTAAAAATCTGATGTCAAGTAGAGTGACGAAAAAAGGTTGTCACGATGTGTGGAAGTGAAAGCTGCAAGGAATCTGTCGTGCTGATGTGGCTCTATTCGCTTACGGAACTTGATTAACTGCATGTTATACTCGAGGTGTATGCGCCTGATTCCAGTTTATTTTTGTTTACTCTTCTACAGAATCCGTTACAATTTAGGTCTCACCCTTTGCCGTCTTTTGGGATTTTACTTTGTCATGTGGTATAGCAGTTAGGCATTTGATACATGCACCCGGTGTAATTCTGTCAAATCAAATCAAGTCGGACTGAGCAATTCAGACCAAAACCTGATTGTTGATTCAAGCGGTCGGCGACCAATAAGAAGCTCAAATGTTTTATCATCCCAGGCACTGACTAATCAGAGGGATCCTGCATCACACTGTTTAACACCTTATCACATACCACATGATTCATCACTATTTGTTAAGTACTACTCCATAGAAGCCGGACCAATAACTTCAGTTTAGAGCCAGTGATTGCTCACGAAAAATAAAATTAAGTGCATCTATGCAAACGCAAACAGCTTTTTCAACAAATAATCGAATGTTTCAAAATTTGTATTGAAACAGCGCCAGATATAGTTGCAATAACAGAAACGTGGTTCAATGCTTCATAGTCTGATAATGAACTCTCTTTTCCCAGCATGTCTCTATTCCGGCGTGACCGCTTAGGTGATGGCGTAGGAGCAGCACTGTACGTCAAACAATCGTTTATCTGTAGAGCTAAGAACGACCAGGCACTTGATATGAATGACACGCTTTGGTGCTACCAGAATCTTACTTCAGGAGACCAGTGCATTATTAGAGTGATCTATCGTTTTCCAACAGAAACTATCGACCTAATCAACAAACTGATTAATGATTTGCGCTATGTAAAAACGTGGTACATTAATCAAATATTAATAATGGGGGATTTCAACTTTCCTCAGCTCTATAGCCGGGATGATCATCCATCAAAACACTTGAATATGAACTTCGAGCCGTTTTCGATTACGCACACCTTTATAACCACGTTTTTAGATTTACTCAGACCGGCCGTCTATTTTGGACCTAATACTTACATCAGATCCCACAGCTTCAGAGAATATCGTTTATAAACCGCAAATCAGACGAAGCGATCACGTCGTCCTAGAATCCGAGTACGTTTGTAGCGCTAGGCGCAACAGTGACGGAACAAAATGCGTCAGAAGGGTGAACTACCGTTCTCTGTGTGCCGAGTTACAAAGCACTAGTTTCGTAAAACTGGATTACTCCAATCCGGATAGTCATTGGCCATCTCTCTTACAGCACCTAATATCTATATTTCAGGAACTAACAATGTTTGTTTTGAAGAAAACGCCTCAACGTAATAAATTTTTACCACGAAGCAGGACTTAAATGTGGATGGAACAAAGGGCAATAGCACGGGAGTTTCACAAGGCTACCAACACAGCGGATTCTTGGGCACAATTTACACGACTGTGAAACAAAGTTATCAGTTTAATTCGAGATGTTAAACAGACGTTTCAATCGCAATTGATTTCTCAGATGCACCAGAATCCGAAGCTCTTATATTGACTTGTAAACGATAGAACCACTTATAAACCAGGAGTCTTTGCACTAAAAACTTCGTCTGGCTTCACAGAATCTATTAATCAAACCGCTGGCCTGTTAGCAGACTTTTATGCCGAAGGTTTTGCACTGAAATCCACGGAGCCTGATCAGGAACTAATCATTCGACTTGACCGACCGACCTTGAGTGAAGTATTGATTACTCCGATGGTGTGAGAGCAGCACTTACGAAAATTAAACGTAAAGAAATCACCTGAATCAGACGAGATAACTCCAAATTTTCTTGAAACTTGTCATGCGCAGCTATCTGAACCTTTATGTTGCATGTTTAATAATTTGCTTCAAGCTGGTGCGGTACCAAAAGACTGGAAACTGGGACATTTACAAAGGTGTTTGCCGTCCTGATGTTAAAAATTACAGGCCGGTGACATTGCTGTCTTTGGTATCAAAAAATTGGAGCGAATAATAACCGCAGAAATAGTGCCACATCGGGAATACTTGGCAGTTGCCCAATATGGTTTTGCGGAAATAGCTCTGGTCTAACAAATTTTATAACAAGCTTAGGCTATCGGACGGGGGTTTAAGATGCGGGGGGCTGTATTCATGCGTGCCACCTGAACATTTCTAAAGATTTCGACAGAAGTGATCATAATTTACTCATGAACAAGCTAAAGAAACGCGGTATTGTTGGAAGACTATATGAATTGATAAGTGATTACCTCAGCAACAGAAACATCCGAGTTCGAGTGGACGGCCTATTATCGAAGAAAATCGATGTCACCAGCGGTGTTCCACAAGGATCAGTGCGTGGACCAATACTGTTCCTAATCTATATGAACGATATACCAATACCAAATGACAGTAAGATTGTTTTCTTTGCTAACGATATAAAAGTATGGAGGCGAACTAGCAATGCTGATGATTGTATTTTTCAGCAAAACGACTTAAATGCATTGTACAACTGGTCATCCCAAAATAAACTGCCATTAAATATGCAAAAGTCGGAGATCATTCAAATCCGTCGTGACCGTGGCTTTTCCTAGCAATACAAGCTCGCCGAAAAAATCCTGGAGTACACCGAAGAAGAAAAGGACCTGGGTGTCTGGATGTGCGGTTGTTTGAAAAATGGTCTACAATACGAAACCGTTTACAAAGCACGTCTCGGCTGCTCAGCATGTTACGGCGGATATTTTGATGTTTTCCCCGCGGTGTTTTCCTCTCGCGATGAACACTTATATAAACCAGGTTCTAGACTGTCGTACAAGCCTGGTCAGTATTGCTCCAAAAAGACATCTTACTTCTGGATCGCATATACCGGAGAGCCTCTAAGCTTGTCATTGGTCTCGGAAATATGCCATTCGATGGGCGACTCAGACAACTGGAACTGAGGACACGTGCACAAAGGAGAATCGAGGTGATCTCATCCTCGCATACAGAATACTAACTACTGTTTCCCACCCCCTGGATATATTATTCCACCCTCGAACATCCAGCAACATCCGTAGTCATGGTTGCAAGTTGGAAATACCACATTCCAAACGGAACTGCCGCAATTATTTTTATTCGGTGCGTGTTTGCTTTGTTTGGAATTCCCTACCTGCCGATTTGATAAGCTCAAACAGTTTATCTATATACAAATCGAAATTTGACTATTATATGAGAGCTAATCCGAATTCTACCCCCAACTATTAATAAACTATCATCGCCCCATTGATTTTGATTTTATTTATACATATATATACATTTGTACCTATAGTTCCACTCTATGGTTATTGTAAAGTTAATTGCTTTTTCAACCATAAATCTTGAATCAGGTCTCCGGTGATGATGGTGATGATGATGACTGATATTTGTTTACTAATTAATGCTATTGCTTATTTCTATACTATTCAAATATCCGCCATACTATGTTGTCTAGGCAGTAGACTGTGCGGTACTGTTTTCTGGATTAGGCTTATGATTTTATCCATCCGTTCATACAGTTGAGACCTTGCAACATGGTTCCCACAGCCATCGTGTGTACCTTATTCCTCTTTCTCCAGGTACTTCGAGCAAGCATGTTTTTTCTGTTACAAATACAACGAAGTCATTCCTGTCCCGTTTGTCCTCGGCTTCTACGTCGCCATGATTGTCTCTCGATGGTGGGAACAATTTATGTCTTTGCCATGGCCTGACGAAGTGGCGTTAAATCTCACTGCCTATTGTCATGGTAATGGAGAGCGGGCCAGGAGAATTCGTCGGACCATCATGCGCTACGTGAACTTGTCGTATTGTCTCGCGTTGAGGGCAATCTCTTCGAGAGCGCGTCTACGTTTCCCGACTGATGACCATTTGGTCAGCTCAGGTAGGTGACTTGAGATTATCTCACTTTACTTATGTGCAGGGTGAACGGTCACTTAATCGCCAGACAATTAATCGGCAGACATTTAATCACCGACACTTAATCCCCAGACATTTAATTCCCAGACATGTCATCTTCAAGTCATTTCATCCCCGGTCAATTAATCTTCAGTCACTTAATCCTCAGGGAAGGTATTTAAGATAACAAGTTATTTAAATGTGTGCAATGACTCTTGAATATGGTACAAGGAACAAAGATCGAAGGACATTAATTTACATGGGAAACGAGTTTTGGTTCGAGAAGCAATCAAGTAATGGCAATATTAATTGGATATGTAGTAAGTAGTAAGATATGGCGCCGAATGCAGCACCGGATTTCATTTAACTGGCTTTGAAAGTGCAGCTATGAATGCATTTCGCTCAAACTTCCCATCCGCAAGAGTGACTGGATATTATTTTTATCTATGCCCAGCCATGCAATGAAAAATATGTGAACTAGGGATGAAAGCAGATTATGAGGCAGACGATGATGTACGCCTCATGATTAGGATCCTATCAGTTGGCTTTTGTGCTGTTGAATGATATAATCGACACATTTGAGATTTTAGCCGAATCTATGCCTCAAAGTGAGAGGATGAATGAACTGTTATCTTTTTTGAACATACCTTTGTTCGAGGTCGACGAGAAAAACTTGCACCAGCTATATTTCCACCTGAAACCTGGAAAGATTTGCGAAATAATTGCAGACAGCATACGGCCTCTTTTCTTTAAGCAAGTGCTGGGGTTCTTATCAAACAAAAGTAGTATGCTGAGATATGCGCCAGGACATCTCGAGCAATTCAGCGATACTCAACTACGGAAAGATTGACGTTTTTAAAATCAATTGCAAATCTCTCCTGCTATATAAATTCATTTGAACGTATTCAAAATTCTTCAGAAGTTATCAAATTGAGGATTAAGTGACTGAAGATCAATTGACTGAGGATGAAGTGACTTGGTGATTAAATGTCTGGGGATTAGGTGTCAGTAAACCATGTGCAGCTGACTCCAGAGTTGTATTTGGCGGGTTTCACTCATAATGGCTTGCATCACGCCAGTTCACAAACGAGATCCACGTCTTGACCTGACCGTTGTGAAGCTTCCACGGTTTACTGGTGGGTTAATGAGTCTATCTTTCGACGGACATGGTTAAACCACTATTGTTTTCGCCGTTGGATGAAATGCAGAGCGGAGGTATAGCGAACGGAACCGTTAGACACCCGATCAAGGATTAAAGGGTGTATGCTTAAACAAGCGAGACGTTCACACTACCGCGGGATTACGGTACGAAAATATCGGACGCCCAAAACCATCCTAAAACACAAATGCTCGAAACTAAATATTTTAAAGCATTTTTTAGAAATTTATGTGGTTGCTCAAAACTCCTGCAAACGAATAAAATAGTCTTCTTTATAGATCCTAAATCTTGTGACCGCAGTGGACACTTCTCAAATTTATAAAGTATCGTAGGATGACCAAAGTGATGTGTTGCTCACATCCTCCGAAATTACACTCCACTACGGGTTTCTGGCTGTTTGTGGTCATCAGGTGGAGACAGTAAGATTAGGTTCATTGAGCCTTGAAACAGTGGATAAATGGTAAACAAGTGTATACTTGAATGCCACTGTTACACATGGTTCGTACAACGAACCAAGATGTTCAAACATAGAATCACATAGTGACTCGTGGTCAAGCACTCAAAGCGGTGATGGATGACCAAAGTGATGTGTTGCTCGCATTCCCCGAAATTACACTCCACTGCCGGTTTCTGGCTGTTTGCCGTCAGCAGGTGGAGACAGTAAGATTAGGTTGATTGAGCCTTGAAACAGTGGATAAATGGTAAACAAGGTAATACTTGAATGTCACCGTTGCATGGAGTTCGTACAACGAACCACGATGTTTAAGCAGAGTGTAATTTAGGGGATATGAGCAACACATCACCTTGGTTATCCCTAAGTGCCTTTAGTACTTGACCAGGAATCACTGGGTGATTCTGGGTTTGAACATCGTGGTTCGTTGTACGAACCACTATGCAACAGTAGCATTCAAGTATAACCTTCTTTATAATGGGATGAATTTATTCTTGGTAAATACGTTTGCACGAATTTGCTGTGCAGCTTACACCGTGCTAAATTGATTTGCCACCGTTAGTGAGCTGCATGCGTATACACGCTGGAGTCTCACTGCCATTTATTTTCCTCTGTTTAGGCCTGGGCAATCTCACCGTATTTTAACCCATGTGAAGTCTTTGACTGCGCGGCACTTTTCCTGGATCAGGCTTGTGATTTCCTCACACATGGTAACCACCAAATTTTTGTTTCCAAACCGATCCCATGCCTGTGCAAGCGGGTGCCATTCGAATGTATATCCGTCTTACGCAATCACGGTTGGTCGAATGCGCACAGAGTGTCACAACACACCTATTTCCATTCTGATCGCAGGTCTGATGACGGAAGAAGAATTACACATTTACAAAACCACCCCACCATTGGAAATCGACCTCTACTTCGCGCCAATTGTCTGGGCTTTGGACACCATCACCAAGGCACGCAAAGAAGGTCTGATCCGCTTCGATCGCGCCGTGGAAATACTCACAGCGTCCATTAGTTCGTTTCGGGGTAAACTGGGCACCATCTTCGTCTATGATTGGATCAACCCACCGCTCGTTTACACGCAGGTGAGCAGTCTGTTGGACCGCAAGGCGGTGTGTACTCATAGCGTTCACCTTGTTTCAGATTCTCCGGTCATTTAAGGTCATCATCGATTAACGTTTGAGCATGAGTGTTCACATGATAGCTTTGTCCTTGTTGGGTTCCTCGCTATTGAAAATCGATAAATAAGTTGAGTAGACGTTGAGATTTTGTTGATGCGTGAGAGATCAACTCGAATGGTTCCGCGATTAAATTTACAAAATGAATCCACTTTTGAGTCGATCAATTTTAACTAATTTAATGTTGCACGGGTTGGTTAAGTAGCGTTTGATCAAGTTTCAAAATAGTTGATTCTTCCACAAATGTAAAAACCCGCTCACTGAGACAGTTGTTTCAACATAATTTGGGCTGCCCGGAGGTGATGGTCTAGGGTAATACGAACTTGATCGTACTGTCCGAGAGCTGCTGATTCATTGATGATGTTTGCTGGTTTATCATGAGGAGCGTATAGGCAATAAAGCTTTATTAACTGTAGCTTTATTGCTTTTTCGCATCCGTCGTGGATGGATAGAGTGACTAACACTGAAGTGCTTTCCAAAGCTGGTCTACAGAGCATGTTCACTCTATTGCGACAGCGCTGCCAGTGGTGGCTTGGTCATGTCTACAGAATGGAAAATGGTCGTATTCCGAAAGATCTACTCTATGGTGAGTTGCAATAAGGAAGTCGACCATTGGGCAAACCGCACTTGCGGTACGAAGACGTTTGCAAAAGAGATATGAGAGCTCTTGGCACTGACCCGCGCAAGTGGAGAAGAAGTTCCTCTTGACCGCTCACTTTGGAGGTATTGTGTAAAGCGTCGACTGCAAGCTGGAGAGAAGCAGATATAGCTCTTGGTTGTGGCACGCAGATCACGCCGCCGGCGTGTAACTGACGCTCTACAATCGAGTTCTGACTATCGTTGCCAGCGTTGCAGGAGAGATTGTTCCTCCCGAATCGGACTGTTTAGTCATTCAAAAAGCTGTAGAACATGAACATTCATTCGATTGTGATGTACATCCATGGTCGACATCGACCGAAGGAGGCCAACAACCAACTGTATAAAATGCTGATCTTGTAAGAAGCTCTCCTGTTTATCTTAGATAGAATACGCATTGGTACGTATGGAAACCGCAGCTACCATACTATTCTGACCAGCCTCGGAGATGTTGCTCAAAATGGTGATGAGTTTGTTGTCTGCGTCGTCCTGAAGTGTTAGAATAATCTTGTATACTCTCGAGTGGATTTGCACGGAAAGCATGTTATGACGCGTGACAATGAAAGCCGCAAGGAGAAGCTGTCATACTGATGTCACTTTACCGGTTCGAGACACTTGATCGAAATCGTGTTTAATTCGAGGTGTGTGTGTGTCCACTTCATCCCAGTGTGCGTCCATAATCTTCTACAGATTCCGTAGCTTTGTAGGCTCCACCCATGTTTTCAGCATTTCGTTGTCTCATGGTTTTATAGTGCTATCTATCAACCGATATAAATCATCATCATCATCATCACAGACAGCATTACATCGGTAGCACGTACCGAATGCTTAACTGCCAGACAACCATAAAAGTATAACCCCAAAAGATGGGGAAGGGTGGGACTTAAATAGCTACGGATTCTATAGAATAGTAAGCATAAACAAACTGGGAAGAGGTGCCTACACCTCGAATGGAACATACATTCAAACAAGTTTCGTGAACGTGTAGAGCGACATCAGCATGGCAGCTTCCTTGCGGCTTTCACTGTCATGCATCATAACAAGTTTTCCTCGTCACTCCGCTCGACAACATACATGCTTAAGCAAACACTCCAAGAATATGCTTAGTGCAAGACCGCCATTGAACACGGTTTCGGGACATATCCTGAAGCGTACCTAACCACTGCAATATCTGATCGCGGGGACATCAGCCTCTGCCTACTTTGGAAAGGTACTAGTAAGAATTTTTAGCTGCCTATGCCATAGGACGGTTTGGCGCAAAAAGAATCCGTTTCGGAATTCGGTGGTCCGGTATCCGTAAAGCGTGACCCAACCAGCGAAGAACTAATTTCGGAGAGCATCGTTGCGTCTGCGATTGTGGGATTTAGCCTACTCCTAGAATATGTGCTACATCCGGGTCATATAATTGTGAGAGACGCTGAATGTGTTCATTATGTAAGGTCCATGCTTCACTACAATACAGTAATACAGCCCGAACTGTGGCTTTATAGACTCTACCTTTGAGTGACAGGCACAGTCCTTTCCGACGCCAGAGGATACCAAAGTTGCTGGGTGCTATGGTCGCCTTCGAAATGCGTGCCGAGACCTCGTCATCTAACGATACATAATTATTGAAACAACTACCGAGATACGAAAAACAATATATAATTTCTAGCCTCAGATTTTCAAGTAATAAAATGATGTTTGATAAGTTGATGTCCTGCAACAGAACACTGCACTTAGAGGGTGTGTGATGGTGCTTGAAACACGTTCCAAAGCGGGCACAATACTAGCTAGCTTGTTCAGTATCGCCTATGCATCTGTGTACGAGTTGACGAGCAAAACTATATCATCAATGTTCACTGATCCTAATCTTCACTTTCTCCGCTATATATACATTTGTACCTATAGTTCCACTCTATGGTTAATGTAAAGTTATTTGCTTTATCAACCATAAATCTTGAATATTGAAGTGGTTATTCTTCACTCTACAATGCGGATGAATAAAATAAAATCAAAAATCAATAGGACGATGATAGTTTATTAATAGTTAGGGGCAAAATTCGGATTAGCTCTCATATAATAGTCAAGTTTTGTTTGGAATATAGATAAACTGTTTGAGATTACCAAATCAGCAGGTAGGGAATTCCAAACAAAGCAAACACGCACCGAATGAAAATACCTGCGGCAGTTCCGTTTGGAATGTGGTATTTTCAACTTACAACCATGACCACGGCTGTTGCTTTATGTAGGAATGTGGAATAATAAATCCAGGGGTTGGGAAACAGTGGTAAGTATTTTATAAGCGAGGATGAGATCATTTCGCATTCTTCTTTGTGTAAGTGTCCTTAGCTCCAGCCGTCTGAGTCTCCTGGCGAATGGCGTGTTTTCGAGTCGAATGACAAGATTAGAAGCTCTCTGATATATACGATCCAGAAGTAAGATCTCCCCAGTGAAGATTAACAGTACGTTTGCAATGAGTTAGACGGAAAGTGCGACATCTCTCCATGATCTTTATGACCACGGCTCTCGATCACAGTTATTTCCGACTTGTTTTCGCCCCTTCGCTCCGAACCGCTGTGTACATCAACGGGAGGAACACACATGTTTCCACAACTCTGCCTAATTCAAACCTGTTCTCGAATGAAGAATGTTACAAATACCCAGTCATGTTTTGTTACAGCCATCTGTCCACATGGCCGTGAACATTTTCATCGGCTACCAGGCCATAGCACCTGGAGTCTTCTCTTTCTTGGAGTTCGAATTTCATTCTCGTATCCACGGTACAACCAAGTCACCATCGGTGGGACTAATGACCTTATCGGATAGTGTGGTGCAATAATTCATCTTCAGTTGTACCACTAAGTGATT
Organism: Atriophallophorus winterbourni; assembly: GCA_013407085.1. NCBI lineage: Eukaryota > Metazoa > Platyhelminthes > Trematoda > Plagiorchiida > Microphallidae > Atriophallophorus > Atriophallophorus winterbourni. The sequence continues at coordinate 8,429 of JACCGJ010005059.1, read as the reverse complement.
TTTTATTATTAATGGAAGTCATCCATTGCGGACTCAAACGATCCATACAAGCGTGTTGCATGATGGCTGAGTTATGGGTGACCTCAAACCAACCTACATTCATCATCGAACAATCGTACGGGAAAGAGATTTATTATCGACAACTTGACTGATGTAACGATCTCGCCATATTTCGGAACAACGTCAAGTTGACCTCCCAAGGCTACGATGTGAGAACACCATACTCAGGTCATGTCCAGCCTGAAACAAATGGTTCAGCAATAGAGGTGAATATACGTAGCTCAGGATGAGGATGTTGTTCTGATGGTGTTCGCCGAGCTTGTGTAGTTGTTGTCGGACGTTTCGTCATCAAGCTAGATGACATCATCAGCAGAACTTCTTTCGAAGTGACTTGAAATTGGTATTCATTGGTTTTTATAAGGTCCGTCTGTCAGTTCGCCGTCACTCCCGTTTATTGGTGGAATTCATGTGTTGCATTCTTATCCATGGAGTTTTCATTGGTCCATAGGTCGTAGTCAATTGGAGGTGCTGGTTAATTGATGTCTTTTTTGAGTGCTACACTTCGATGAATTCTCGCGCTAGTAGATTATTATCTTTGGCTAAAATCTTCGCGTTGTCCCAATCGAATTGGTGTCTGAATTGATCAACGTGTATTGAAATCAGTGACCTTGGCTCGTACCTTCGTACAGCTAACCGATGTTTATGTAGTCTTGTGCTTAGCTTGCGGTCGGTTTGCCCGATGTAGTTCTTCTCTGCACGTAATCTTGTAGACAATATTCGATTGTTCTTCTTTTGCAACTTTGTCTTTCATATTGTTGAAGTGGTTACGTAATGTTGACACGGGTTTGTGCGCGACCTCTATTCCAAATGGCCGAAGGACTCGAGCTGCGATTTCTGATACATTCTGCACATACGGAATAGCGCGTCTAACTCTGTTTTCATCATCGTTTCTTTGCTGGGTACGGCTGAACTTATTGCGTAGTACGAAGCTTGGGTATCCATTAATCTGGAACACTTGGAACAGGTATTCTTCTTCTCAATCCTCTGCATATATAGTCCCGGGGCAAAAGATGTTGTGACGCTTCCAAGTCCATTGACAAAACGAGGGTGCGTAGTATGTAAATTATTGCGTGAAACAAAGTCGACAAGAATCGCTGGTGAATTGCATAAATAAAACCTCGAATTTCATGTGCATTAAAAAATGAAAATGGCAAGAGTAATCAGTGTATTTTGTTGTTCCATTCCCCGCTCTAAAACTCGACCGCAAGTACATTGAGTTGTTGAAAGGTTGAGTTGAATGAGGCTAAAAGCATTCGAATGACTAAGCAGTCCGATTCGGGAGGATTAATCTCTCCCGCAGCGCTTGTAACGATAGTCAGAACTCGGTTGTAGGGCGTTAGTTGCACGCCGGTGGCATAATCTGCGTTCAGCAGCCAAGAGCTATATCTGCTCCTTCCCAGCTTGCAGACGACGCTTTCACAAGCCCTATAATGTAAGCGGTTAAGAGCAAGTTTTCCCCAACTCGCGGGGTCAATGCCAAGAGCTTTCATATCTCTTTTGCAAATGTCTTTGTACCACAAGTGCGGTCTTCCCAATCGTCGATGTTCTAATTGCAACTCACCATAGAGTAAATCTTTCGGAATACATGATCATCATGACATGTTCAATGAGGCTAAAAGCATTCGAGAAGTTATAATCATAAATCACTCTTCATCAGGGTTCTTACTGATTTCAGGGTCGGTGCTCAAGAAACTTTTTATTTTTGGTCAGTATGGTGTTTCGAAAAAGATTTTGGCTGTTTACCGTCATCAGGTAGAGACTGGACACTACTGTTAGGTTCAAGATTCAAGATTTATGGTTTGAAAAGGTGCATTAAGATTCAAGATTCAAGAATTAATGGTCACAAAAAGCACATAGCTTCACAATAACGATAGCATAGTAAATATTCGTTCAGGAAATAGGTATAAAATAAACATGTAATGTCAAGTATAGTCAAGTTGTATAGTTACCATGAGTCAATACGCAGGTGTCGTCAAATCGTTATGCAACAAATAAGTATCCAAATTTCGAATAAACGTTTCGATGCTGGGAGAGATGACAAGAGTTTCGGGGAGGGAATTCCAAAGGAAACAGACACGTACACAATAAAAATATCGGCGACGGCTGATACGGGAGTGGGGAATTTGCAGTGTCGCTGAGTGGCTGCGTGTATGACGTGACTCCGGGTATTCGAATAAATGTTTTAAGGGATGATGTGGGGTATTTAATATTTTATATGTTAGTATCACATCGCTTCGAAGGCTTCTTTGAAGGGGAGTGGGGAGCCCCCGTTTTTGCAATCGTTCCTCGTACGTTAGTTTCCGGAAACCTCTTACGAGTTTGGTTGCGCGATGGTATATTTTGTCAAGCAATATTATATCCTTTTTTAACCACGGAGTCAAAGCTTGTGTTGTATGTTCCATGGTTGGAATTATATAGGCGTTCATGATGGTGGACAAAGTTCCAGGCGAGAAGGTTCTGAAAATCCGTCGCAGCATAACTTTACAAAAACCACAGAGTCGAGTTATAGGTATAAATGTATAAATAAAATAAATCAGACCCCATGACTGAGATAGTTTATTATTAGTTTGGGGGCAAAATCAGGATTAGCTCCCATGCATTCGTTGAGTTTCGAGTCGAAGAAGAAATTGACTTTATTGGTATACACGAATTTTCAGACCGCACTAGCGGTACAAAAACGTTTGCAAAAGAGATATAAACGCTCTTGGCATTGATCATTGGGAAGATTTTGCTCTTGACCGCTCATATTGGAGACATTGTGTAAAGCGTCATCTGCAAGCTGAGAAGGAGCAGATACAGCTCTTGGCTGCTGAACGCAGATCACTCCGCCGGCGTGCAACTAACGCTTTCAACCGAGTTCTGACTATCGTTGCAAGCGCTGTGGGAAAGATTGTTCCTCCCGAATCGGACTATCTAGCCATTCGAAAAGCTGTAGAACATGAACATTCATGCGATTGTGATGTAAATCCATGGTCGACATCGACAGAAGTCGGCCAAGAACAATAATTCGTTCAAAGTTGCGTGTACAAAAAAATGATGCATTTCACCCACCGATCGCGTTAACATGCAACGAAAAAAGCGCAAAAAACGTGTGTAGAAAGTAATTTTATGCACGGCCGATTTGAAGGCCCCGCAGATAGCGAAATCCAAACAAAACACGCACACATTGAATAAAACGAACTGCAGCAGTTCCGTTCGGAGTGTGGTATTTCCAACTTGCAACCATGACTACGGATGTTGCTGGAAGTTCGAAAGTGGAATAATTTATCCACCATGTGTATGAAACAGTTGTAAGGATTTTGTATGCGAGGATGAGATCACCTCGCATTCTCCTTTGTGAAAGTGTTCTCAGCTCCAGTCGTCTGAGTCGCCCGGCGAATGGCATATTTTCGAGTCCAATGAAAAGCTTAGAAGCTCTCTTATATATGCGATCCAGATGTAAGATGTCTTTTTGGAGCCATGGTGTCTAGGCTTGTGAGGAATAGTATAGAACCGGGTGTATATATGTGTTCATCATGAGAGGAAAATACCCTTGGGGAAAACGTCCAAACATCCGCCGTAACATGGCGAGCAGCCGAGACGCGCGTTTGTAAACGGTCTACTTTTCAGTAATACGTAATATGCGAAATGTTGTAAACAAAGTTCTAGTCATAAGCCACAGTTATAATGCGTTCATCGTCGTCTTCAGATACAACATTACACCAGTAGCATCTACCGAATCCTTGACTGCATACAATCACGAAAAATGTAACAAACTAAAAGATGGGGAAGGGTGGGACTTAAATTGATACGGATTCTATAAAAGTGTAAGCACAAACAGACTTGAATGAGGTGATTACACCTCGAATGGAACATGCGCTCAGTCAATTTTCGAGTCGAGCTACATCACGACAGCTTCCTTGCGGCTTTCACTGTCATGTATCATAACAATCTTTCCTCGTCACTCCTCTTGACAACACACAAGGTCAAGCAAACACTCCAAGAAGATGCTTAGCGCAAGACCGCCATTGAACACGGTTTCGGGACATATCCTGAAGCGTAACTAATCATTGCGATATCTGATCGCGTATACCCCATCCAGGAGGACTTTGGAAAGGTTACCAGTAAGGGTTTTCAGCTGCCTATACCATATGACAGTTTGGCCACCATGAGATTTACGCCAATCGAGATGTTTTGTCGCAAAAAAGGAATCTGTTTCGGAATTCGGTGGTCCGGCATCCGTAAAATGTGACCCAACCAGCGTTACCTATGCAAAATGCGTCCCAGGATATTGTAAACTTTAACATTCTTGGAATTTCATTTTTATATCATTCCTGACCTGGAAAGTGATGGAATTCATAAACAATGACGAAGAAAAAATGTTTGCGGTTTCACACGAGGTGTGCGGTTGTTTGTGTAAGCATTCCATTGTGGACTCGCTTGTCCCGTGGCTTTTCTTAGGAATAGAGAATTTTCGCGCCTATACATTTTAGCCTCAACTCTGACTTGACCCACTTGAGAAATGGCATGAATTGGGATGTCTACGAGGCCATTGACTGCATTTTGATTACCGAAACTAGTTTGACATCTAAAATACGGTGGGTTTTAATATTTGTAACGTTTCTCCAATCGTTCAACATGCTCCATTTGCTTTAGCAAGTTGTTTCGTCCGGTATTTTCATGCAGTCCCTTCGCGCGTAATTCTCACAGCACATTGTAGCTTAACAACCAGGAACTTGAAACTGTAGATCTCGCCGCGTATCTGGGTGGTTTGGCGTCGTTGAAGGATGAGGTTTTGGTGCTCGCTTCTAAGGCCATCTTAGCAACATAGGTCACCTCGTAATGGACAGGACCTCAATATCACAGGAGTTGGTCACGCTTGTGGATATTATTTCACAACCGTGTTCAGGGGCGATCTTGGCATCTTCTTGAAGTGTCTGCTCACCCATTTATGTTTTAAGTTGAGTGACGAGGATAGCTTTCTATGAGGCATGGCAGTGAAAGCCGCAAAGCCTGATGTAGTGCTAATGTCGCTCTACACGTTCACGAAACTTGATTGAGGGCATGTTCCATTCGAGGTGTAGGCACTCCATCCCAACGATGTTTAAGTGCAACATCACGGAATGATTCTCGTTCAAGCGATGAACCACTCTGATCTCATATCGTGGATTGAACTTGCTCACGAGTTTTGCGTTTAAGAATGAATCTTACTTCAAACTATGAAATGAACACGGGCCACTTTTTATTGGTTAAGGAAGCGCACACTGGCTATTGTGATTCATCGTAAGAGAGAGGGCTTACAGCTACCAAATAATAGAGATCGTGATGGGTGTGCCGTAATCTCAAGATGTATGCCCATTGCTGAGATTGACCGAAGTCCATTAACAATATTAAACAACAAAGCCTGAATACATGTCGCCCTCTGATGTTGCTCTGACTAAGTGACTTGACACGCTCTAGGCTTTAGAACTGGTCAAAATAACTGTAACTCAGGTATTGGGTGTTTCGTACGTTTGGTCGTCAAACTAGATGACATCACCAGTGTAACTTCTCAGGAATCGCAAGGGTCTGGATGTATATTCTGTGTGTCTGTGCAATCTTTCAACTCAACGCATGCGGTTGGACGATGGCTATGGGCCAATGAGATGTCGTTTGTGCTACATGTAGAACAAGAATTGCTAGGGCACACTGAATAACGTGCTAGTGAACTCTCAGGCCCTCTTGCTTTGTAAGAATTTACGCTGATGTTGTCCGCAACCTGCCATGTAAGCTCGGCGAAAACACAACAATGAACAGCTTGTTATAGGCTGCTTAGCGTTGAGGCCAAAACACCGTAAGGTGCCTAGAATCCTATTCCCTGTCCTGGCGATCACTCTTAATCTGATGGAGCTTTAATGGTATAAAAGCACAAGCCTGATCCAGACTAAGTGCCGCACAGTCACAGACTGTACGTGGGCTAAGTTACTGTCATGTTGCCCAGGCCTAGACAGATATGAGGAAGAAAAAAGAACAGGAAACGGTAGTGAGACTCCAGCCTGTTTCAGCACGCAGCCCAATACCTCTGGGCAATCCGTTTATCACGTTGTTAATCGGACAGCACAAAGTACTGCACGAAGTGGAACTTTACCCGAGAACGAACAACACTATCCTTTGCCTCACTGCACTCAGCCGTTTACGCGTTCTAGCAAATGATTCAATCATCATTCCCTAGGTGCGAGCTCGCTTTCATATCTCGTGATTTCTGCACATGTCGCATAAAATAGCGCGATGCAGGACAATGGAGTCCCCTGGATGTGTGCTCCACCTCACGTAGCCGTGCTTAATGAACTAGTGTGAAGTTTAATTTAGGCTGAATTTAGATCACCCAGGCACCATGCAACTGGCGACAATCGACTACCTACAGCAGCAGATCACTCTACTCTCGTGAAACTCGGTGGACCACGAAAACAGCATGTGCTTGATCGGCAAACAGAAAGGAGGTCAACCGCTCGGAGCTACTTTCCATAATGCAGTTCATCTCAGCGCGGTGTGTTCTAAACTGTTCTATAATTTAGTGGCAATGCGGTTTGTTTTTAGTATGACTAGAATCCAGCTCACGTGCTCTATCGATCAATAGTGCATCTATGATGTCGCCTATAGATGAAACACAAATACAGCATAATATTCTTGGTTCAAAAGCAAATGCGTTCACAAGCATCGGAATGGGGAAAAGAGGGGAAAAATACTAATATTCTCCTACAAGATCAAAATGTCTCATTGTGTGTGCAAGTATCTAGTTTTGATCTAAACATACCGAGTGAGATAATACCGGGGGACGCCTACGAATCCGACAGAACAGCTGCAACCAAGGATTTGAAATCACAACACAGTTTGTAGTTCGGTGTTAAATTGATCTGTAGATCGTGTTAGTTTTCTCACTGGACCTATTTTTCGTTGTTGAACGCGTTTGCTCTGATCCGTGACTAAATGCGGTAGACTTGCTGATGGGATGAAAGCACAAGCCTGATCCTGGCAAAGTGCCGCACAGTCAGAGACTGCACGTGGGCAAAAATACTGTCAGGTTGCCCAGGCCTAGACAGATATGAGGAAGAAAAAAGTAATGGTAGTGAGACTTGAACCTGTTTCAACATGCAGCTCACAACCTCTGGCCAATCAATTTAGCATGGTGTTAGCCACACAGCACAAAGTACTGCACGATTGCACATCCGTGCATAGGCTTGCTTAGGATACTGGTGCTCTCCGGTTTACATAAATTAGCTTTGTGCGTATTCTGACGTCATCACGGACAGCATTACACACACACACGATGAAATGTATGCAAATGATTTTTTTCTACCTCAGTAAGATGTTTACGGTTAGACCTCCTCTCAACATGGTTTTGGATCATCCTAAATTGCAAGGAACTAATTAACGAGGGTTCAATTCACAGGGATCCCTACCTGGAAAATAGACTGCGCCAATGCTAATGTCTTTACCTCTTGTGGTTCTCAGATGCTTACGTGATGAGGCGTTTTGGGCAGTTCCGGTTGTGGGCCATCGTAGCTGGTGGGGTAGAAATAATTGTGTTAGGTCATTTCAGGTTGGCGCACGTCTGGTTAAATATCACATTGCCGATTCATTGATCCAACAATAACCACGTTGCCCCCGCGTTGCACACAAGCATATCGATTTTGTCTCGATTCCTCCCTGAGGTCAACCTGTCCAACGCTAATCGCGTTCACCCACGAATCCCACCACACAAGAGAACGCTGATTGGTCAAAGGCGTTTATTACGCTTCATCCCTGAGGTCAACCTGTGCAACGCTAATCGCGTTCACCCACGAAGCCCACAACACAAGATAAGCTGATTGGTCAAAGGCGTTTATTACGCTTCATCCCTGAGGTCAACCTGTCCAACGCTAATCGCGTTCACCCACGAATCCCACAACACAAGAGAGGCTGATTGGTCAAAGGCGTTTATTACGCTTCATCCCTGAGGTCCAGCTGACCAACGCTAATCGCGTTCACCCACGAAGCCCACAACACAAGATAAGCTGATTGGTCAAAGGCGTTTATTACGCTTCATCCCTGAGGTCAACCTGTCCAACGCTAATCGCGTTCACCCACGAATCCCACAACACAAGAGAGGCTGATTGGTCAAAGGCGTTTATTACGCTTCATCCCTGAGGTCCAGCTGACCAACGCTAATCGCGTTCACCCACGAATCCACCCACAAAGAGAAGCTGATTGGTCAAAGGCGTTTATTACGCTTCATCCCTGAGGTCAACCTGTCCAACGCTAATCGCGTTCACCCACGAATCCCACAACACAAGAAAAGCTGATTGGTCAAAGGCGTTTATTACGCTTCATCCCTGAGGTCAACATGTCCAACGCTAATCGCGTTCACCCAC
>JACCGJ010005058.1:0-14294 GCA_013407085.1 Atriophallophorus winterbourni | reverse complement strand
ACTATCCAGCCCAGTAAAAGTTACAAGTGGCGTAGCTCAAGGCTCAGTCTTGGGGCCTTCCTCGTGTACGCGAATGATATACCCGAAATCGTACGCAGCAAATTCATTTTATTTGCGGATGACATCAAAGTCTGGACTAGCATACGCAGCATAGAAGATTGCCGAATTCTCCAAAAAGATATCGAAGCACTTCATAATTGGTCCTTGCGGAACTGCTTATCATTCAACATCCAAAAATTTAAAATGTTGAACGTTGGTAAATCATTCGAATTCACATACTCTCTGGGATCTCAGCAACATTCATGAGTTACTGAAGAGAAAGACCTGGGCGTGTGGATTAGCAGTAATTTAAAGTCTTCACGGCAGTGTTCTGTTGTATACAAAAAGTCCTGTCAAAGCTTAGAATTGCTCAGAAGGATCTTTGGTCGTTTCTCAAAGCAGATATTCCCACGTATAATTAACACCGATATCAGACCAACAATGGAGTATGCTGTTCAAACATGGTCCCCATGGTTACAAAAGGACATGACCTTGCTGCAACGGGTATACCACCGCGCTACAAAACTGGTGACCGGGCTATACAACAACTCTAAAACTCTTTGACTTTTCATACCGTCGTCTCAGGGGTGACTTGATCCTGCTGTTCAACATTCTGCATACAATGGATCACCCACTTGAACACCTGTTTCATCGGCAAGAAGCACGTGGTAGCAGATCGCAGGGCGACAAGTTATTTATTCCACACTCCAGGTCAAATTGTCGAAGGTTTTCCTTTGCTGTCAGAGTTTGTTTTCTATGGAAATCCCTGCCCCCACATATCATTTGCGCAACAAGCCTGAACATGTTCAAGGCTGAGCTTGACAATTATATGTTGACCAAACCCAACCTTGCATCTGAATACACGTGCTAACTTTCCATATGAATAAAACATTTGTGTTGTTTTTATGAATTCCCTATATTTTAAAACTGTGTTTACTGTAAAGTATTTGCTTTTTGGACCATTATAATTTTGAATTACTTTGAATTATGTTCGCGCTACTCACCTGACATTATCACCATTACAGAAACATGGTATTCTTCCCAATTGATTGAAACGGAGATATCAATTCCAAATATGAATTTGATAAGGAACGATCGAGAAAGAAGTGGTGGTGGTGTTGCCCTTTATTACCATAATCGACTCCAGTGCCATCCAATAGACAAGACAGAATTCACGCTCGAGGATACAATTTGGTGCACTTTAACGCTGATGTTTGGTGAAGTTTGCATTATTGGTGTGGTCTACCGTTCCCCTTCATCTACGGAATCGTACAACGAAAGGTTGATCCACTTGCTTCAGCGCTTGACTCGCATACAGCAAGCAACGACACTTATTATGGGTGATTTTAATCTGTCCGCCCTTTATCACAGGGAAGATCACTCCCCACAAACGCTAGAATACCGATTTAGAGAGGTACTAGATTCAATCCCGTTATACAACCATGTTCACGAATGCACCCGGAAGAGAGGTTCTGACCCCCCTCTGTCTTGGATTTGGTGTTAACATCGGAAGAACAATCTATCGAAGCGATCGAATTCCAGGCTCCGCTGGGTCTTGGCGACCATTCTGTGCCTGTGTTTGACTATGTTTGCAGTACTCAGCAATCGCTTGCTCCAAATGGGGTTGTTCGACGGGTAGATAAATTGGCCCTGAGCAAATCGCTTGTGCAGATTCCGTATTTGCAGATGGACAGCATGAGCCCTGACTCGCAATAGAACGAACTTGTAGGTTTTCTAAATCTGAAGATACATGAGAACTCGCAAGTCGTTCAGAAAATGTGCGTACATGAACTTCGTTTTGTTGTCCGCAGCAGAACAAAAAAGTGGATAGCACTGAAGCGAGCAGCGTGGGTGCAGCACAAAGCCAACAATACTTCTACATCTTGGCAAAATTTCCGTACGTTACGCAACAAAGTGACTGCACTTATTCGAGAGGATAAGGAAGCGCACCAATTGATGCTCCTATCAAAAATGGAACGCAATCCTAAGTTATTAAACAAAATCATGAACGCGAAAGCTGAAGTCAAACCAGGTATTTTTCCCATCCAGAATGGTGAAAAACTCACTGAAACAGCGTTGGAAACCGCAAATGCTCTGGCAATTTACTACTATAAAGTGTTCGTGCCAAAGGTATTAGTGGAACGTTCTGAGTATTCAATCGCAACAGGAATCGAAACATTGTGCGATATTTCGATAAATCCAATGATTGTTGCATGTCATTTACTCAAACTAAATGTAAGAAAATCCCCAGGAGTGGATGGCATCACACCGGATGTGCTCAGGTTCTTTCACCGTCAGCTTTGTGAACCGCTCTCCAGTCTGTTTAATTATTCGTTGTTTAAGGGAGTTGTACCGAAAGATTGGAAGTCCGGCGTGATAACACCTATCTTCAAAGGCAGTTGCCGATCTGACGATGGAAATTATCGTCCCGTCACACTTTTACCCGTGATTGCTAAGCTCATGGAACGTATAGTCTCGAAAAGAATAGTTGCAGACTTTGAATCGCAGAATTTGTTTTCGCCAGCGCAGCATGGATTTCGATCTCATTGCTCTTGTCTAACGAATCTTCTCATAGCGTTAGACGACTGGACAAAGGAGTTGGATAGAAGTTCTTGCATCCACGTCTGTTACCTAGACATTTCGAAAGCTTTTAACATTCAACATACAGAAATGTAAGATTCTCCATCTTGGCAAGAATCTTCCTTGGACACATCAATTGGGAACTGAAAACCTAGCATGGAGCTCGTAAGAAAAAGATCTTAGAGTATGGATTAGCGGGAACCTGAAGAGCACGGTGCACTGCCAGACTATATATCGACAGACCAACAGACTGTTAGGTATTTTTCGAAGAATATTTGGAAGATTCTCGCTGGTAGCGATACCAAGGATAATGAACGTCTACCTTCGCCACCCGATGGAGTATGCGGTAGAGGTCTGGGCTCCTTCGCTGCGAAAAGATATTGCTCTCTTTGATAAAATCTATCACAGAGCAACAAAGTTAGTGATGGGTCTTCGCAGTGTTCCGTACACCGAAAGATTGCGACGTCTGGGTCTATGTGACTTTACCCAAAGGAGGATACGACGCGATATGATTCTGACCTGTAGAATTGTGTCTACCGAAGGACATCCACTAAAACACTTGTTTGATGTGTGTGATGAGATGTGATGATGAGGACATACCTTATCCCTTTAATTCCCAGTTCCCGTATTGATTGTCGGTGCCATTTTTTCGCCGTACGTGCTATATTTCTTTGGAATTCCCTACCCCAACATGTGGTGGACTCTCCTTGCCTGGCCGCGTTTAAAGCGAAATTGGACTTACACATACAAAAGAATAACATTTGTGAGCCTTACATTTGATATTCACTATTGCTTTTAGACTATTGTAACTTTCATGTTTTTATTCATACCGTAATCCTGTGGTGTTGTAAATTATTAACTTTTTTAATCATAAATCTTCGAATCCTTGAAAACAGGAGCAACATGTTTACCATACTACACACTCCATCAAACATGCAATCCTGATCGTACTGTACCTATCTGTTGCGTGCAAACAGCACGAAAGCGGTCGTGGGGTTTGTGTGTGATGGAAATGAATGCATAGAAAGATTTTGTTCACGTCCGTGTGTTTAAACCATCTGCATGTGTGTGTGTGTGTGCACATATAATTGAACAGTTTGGCAGTACCAAGCTTATCAAAATGTGCCTTACATTTTCAGAATGTTAACTACTTAACTAGTTTAAGTAGTAACACGTAAAATCGACTTCCCGTTTCTCTGATATTGATCAGTTCCTCCATAGATTTCTTCAACCTATTTATTGTTGTGCTTTCGTGTGAAATACCGAAATACCGCACTAATCAAAAACGTCAAGTTGTCAGAAAGAAACCGTAGCAAGAAAACTTTAAATCCACGGTTTGAAAAGAATTCTCTAATCAAGCTCAGTGAATGAACATTTGCATACGGTAAAATGAAAGAAAGATATTTACGCGTCATTATTCTACATACACACACCATAACCGGTCTCGTAATGCATTTGATAAAGAAGTCGGGACAGTAAGGATTGGTTTTCGCCAGCATAGCATGGATTTCGATCTCACCGATTCTGTCTCACAAATCTTCTCATAGCATTAGACGGCTGGACGAAAGAGTTGGATAGAAGTTTTTGCATCCACGTCTATTACCTAGACATTTCGAAATATTTTGACAGAGTCAATCATCATTTGCTTTTCAAAAAACCGATGCGTTCAGGAATATGTAAACCACTTCTCTCATGGTTGGGTGACTATTTGTTAGATCGAGACGCCAAAGTTAACGTTAACGGAGTGCTATCACAAACGTTCAAAACCGCTAGTGGAGTCCCACAATGATCGTTGTTAGGCCCGCTCCTCTTTCTGTTGTACATAAACAATTTGCCCCCTCCTCATATCGTCCAAAATGGTCCTATTCGCGGATGATATGAAAATTTGGACGCCAATTAGTACTGCAGAGGATTAGGAGAAATTGCAAATGGATTTGGACAGCGTGTCGAATTGGGCGGCCATGAACGTATTGTCATTCAACATACAGAAATGTAAGATGCTCCATCTTGGCAAGAATGTTCCTTGGACGTATCGATAGGGAACTGAAAACCTAGCATGGAGCTCGTTAGAAAAAGATCTTGAAGTGTGGATTAGCGGAAATCTGAAGAGCACAGTGCACTGCCAGAATATATATCGACGGGCCAACAGATTGTTAGGTATCTTTCGAAGAATCTTTGGAAGATTCTCCATGGTAATGTTACCAAGAATAAAGTGACACGCAGACATACCTTATCCCTATTGTTCAGGTGGTGTTCGCCGAGCTTGTATTGTTGTTGTAGGGCGTTTCGTCATCAAGCTAGATGACATCATCAGCAGAACTTCTTTCGAAGTGACTTAGAATTGGTATTCATTGGTTTTTATAAGGTTCGTCTGTCCGTTCGCCATCACACCCGTTGGTTGGTGGAATTCATGTGTTGCATTCTTGTCCATCTATACCTTATCCCTTTACGTTCCAAGTTCCCGTATTGATTGTCGGCGTCATTTTTTCGCCGTACGTGCTATATTTCTTTGGAATTCCCTACCTCGACATGTGGTGGACTCTCCTTGCCTGGCTATTTTTAAAGCGAAAATGGACCTCCACTTGCAAACGAACATCATTCCTGAGCCTTACATTTGATATTCTCTATTGCTTTTATACTATTGTAATTTTCATGTTTTATTCATAGCGTAATCCTGTGGTTAATACTTTAGTATTAACTTTTTTAACCATAAATCCTTGGTTCTGTCAATCATTTTGGCGAGTGTCAGACGAGCCAGCAACCTTCATGTAGAATATCCAAAAGTAAGTATAAATAACGCCGAAAATACCGACTACAACTACAAACAACAATCCACACAAAGTTGTGCTGTGGAGAACTACAAGTACACCATTCAAGTGAGAACGTGACCGACGTCATTCGTGAAGAATAGTTTAACGAGATTATCGCTGTGAGTGCTTGAATTGAGCCAGTTAACACGACATCGGAGTGACAAGCGACACAGCCAAGCTAAGGACCTCTTTGTGGTGACAAGATTTGTCTATGGACCGTGCGCGTGAAAAACGCTTCAGCCAATTGGTGATCCCCTGTCTTGAGGTTTGGAGGGCTATGGTATGAAAGCACAAGCCTGATCCAGGCAAAGTGCCGAACAGTCAGAGACTGCACGTGGGCTAAGATACCGTCAGGTTGCCCAGGCCTAGACAGATATGAGAGGGGAAATGGAGATGGTAGTGAGACTCCAGTGTGTTTCAGCATGCAGCTCACTACCGTTGGCCAATCAATTTAGCACGATGTTAGCCGCACAGCTGGAGGGCTGGATAACACTGTGTCCTTGAGCTGCGAATGCAATGAAGACCTGGCCAATCAACGGTGAGGACGTGATTCAGGTTTGATCACGAGTGTGATCGATATGTGGGTCAAGGATGTAATAGAGAATTGAACCGAAATGCGATTTGGGCTTGAGTAACTTGACACGCATTCCACCCTTCTTACAATATCAAAGAACTTATTGAATGCATAACTTGATTGGACATATTCACCAGGATAAACCGGAAGTAACGTTCGTATTCTGATATATCCACTGTGAGGTGCAATCAAACATTGTTTAGGCTACAACAGCAGTATGGAAACTCGAGTATAACAGGCGTAAAATGTCATCTAATTACTGGAACACATTGGGAACTACTGTCGTTTACTAGAGGTTAATGCGCCGGATAATGTATATCGTTATGGGAGGAAAGTCTGTTATATTGCGTGACCATGACAGCCGCAAAGAAGCTCTCGTGTTAATGTCACTCTACTTGCTCGAATACATGAAGACACCTCATGTTAGTGTGCCTGTTCCCAATACGCTAAAGATTCAGTAGCATTTAGATCCTACTCTCTTTGGTATTTTATCCTGTCAGTTAAGCACGACTGAGCTATGCTTCTACCGAGTTAATTCGAGATATGCTCGTCAATCGACACTTCCGTGAATGTGACAGATTGGTCAGAGTTATAACTTCCGAGAATGCTTACCCACTGCAAATCGTTCTGATCTACGCAAGATCAATATCTAGCCGGTTATTTAGGAACTGAAAAATTCAGGAATTTATTCGTCCCTTACCTTGCCCGCTATTTGATTGATTAATCGAAAAATAACCTTAATCTACAGAAGTGACTGACCGTGTGAATTTGGACATTCCATCCACACCCTCACATTGCTTACCCAACGTTTTTGGAAAAGTATTTATGTGGTTGAATTAGTGTTATTGCTGAAAATTCGTGTATACAAATAAAACCATCTTCTCTTGTTTTTCTTCTTCACTCGGTGTGATGTTGTGTATGATGATGATTCTATTGAAAGAATGTTCCCAAATGCAAATACCAACAGGTTGTTCAACCATACAGAATCAATAAATGATAATCCATTGGGTCCTTGGGCACAGGCTATAAGCTACCGCTCGCGCGGTTTTACTGTACGAATGTGAAACGTGGACACTCAGAAAAGAGGAAAATGACATCCAAAGGTCTTCGACAATCGCTGAAGTTACTTGACTCCATGGGATATGTAACGCAACTATCCGTAATAGAATCTTTGGAATCGAACTGAATGTAGAAAGAAGGTAACATGCATATAGTACGCGTAATGCGAAGAATAAATCATGGGTTGACTAAAGCGGTTGTTTGTTACTCTTGAAATAGAGAATTGGTGGCCATACTCTGAATTGGTTCAAGAAGATGAAAGCTTTGGCTAAACTAGCTGCAATCTGTGCGACCGGTCTATGAGGTTGGGGTTCAAGCGAACTGAATCCGAAATGGCTACTTACCCTTAGTGATATGGCTCAAAATTATGTTCAGTGGCGGTCTTGTTGTCAACATCTTTATAGAAGGTTCGTTTGATCTTGTATGTTGTCGCGTGTGAATTAGCCAGGAGAGTTTGTTACTGACAGCCGCAAGGATGCTCTCTTGCTGCTGTCGCTCTACTCGTTCACAACACTTGCATGTTTGATTCGAGGTACTTCATTCTGTGTGTGTCTGTGCCTAATCTTCTACAGGCTCAGTAGCTTTTCACGTCGCACTCATCCCAATTTCTTAGTATGACTGTATCGCAGTTAAGCGTGCTACCGTCAGGCCAAGCCAGGGATGAGATACCGACCCGTGTACAAGCTGCGCGCACGGCGTTTTCGCGACTACGTTGGGTTCTATTTAGCCGTAGAGAAATCAGCCGACGTACAAAGCTGCGCGTCTACAGAGCGGCGATTCGCCCAGTTCTCACTTATGGATGCGAGACGTGGCCTTTGCGGGTGGAGGATATGCGGAAACTAGAGGTTTTCGACCACTGGTGCTCCGACGCATCCTCAATGTTCGATGGTATTAGCGGTTAACGAATGACGAGGTTCGCCACCGTTGTTTTGATATCCCTCGCCTGAGTTCGATATTGCAGCAACACCGACTGAATGTTTGCCACATCCTGATACCCCGGACGCTGAACTAACCAGATGACACTATCATCGCCGCAGACCCCCCCTGCGCGAATGGCGTTTTCCGTAGCGGAGGGCAATGACACTTGGCTCGCCACGTGAGATCGGACTGGAGCTGCTTGGCCTATGATCGTTTTACGATGGCGCACGTGGGACCCGACCTGCTTACAATCTATGCGCGATCTCGCTTCTACCGCCGAGCGTGGGCGGCTGCAATCCGTGATGTCAATGAAGCCGACCATCCTCCAGGAGGATATAGTCGCACTAAAGTAAAGTAAAGTAAGCGCTCGGTACCTGCTACCGATGTAATGCATTCCATGATGTCCGGGGGGTGATCGCCACTCCCGAAACTGAGTGGATAGTCAAGTGAAATAGTGTGCAGTTCAACGAGGTCATCGCAATAAACATCAGCTGTTGATTTCGTCCCAAGGAAATAAATCACTACCGCGAAGAACTGTCCACCGATTCAATATATCCCCGACCTGTTTGTTTCTTCCCCAAGATGGCGCACTCAAACAACCATGAGGCATCAACACCAGCAACGAAACATAAATGAAAGCGATGCATGTATTGAGACGGAAAATTCAATGGAGGCCAATGGTGCCAAATAGAAAGTGTGTGTATGTGTGTGTGTGTGTGTAGGAACTGATAGAGGAAGATCAAAGAGGAACTCTACAATCCAAGAGGAAAACACACGAGGAAACCCCCCAAAAAACATCTCTAATTGGTAAGCAGAAAGAGGGAACAAAGTTAGGAAACGTTTTAACAAGCATTTGAACGGCGTGGATGGAGAGGGCGGGGAATGATATCACCCACAACTTTGGAAACAAACAAAAATCGAAGACCCACTTCCACAGAGATGTATGCATAGAGGGGTGGGCGGGTATAGAGAGATCTAGGGATGGTTATTTAGAACCACACGCGTGCTATTTTATATACAATCCGGTGAACACACACAGAGAAAACGTCGAGCCAAGCTGATGAACGAAAAGCCATCCGATCACAGATAGGGGGAAATTAAAGCCGATCGATCGCGTTATCGATCGATCCAGGCGGTGAGCATCCACAAGCCAGCATGGCGCAGGATTACAACACACGCGCGCTTGAGTACGGGTTACTTTACACACACAAAACAACCAGGGTTCACTTGGTAGTGGTTGATGATGAGGAACTTGAGCCCGCGATCGGAGACGGAATGGAATTGGCGGATATTTTCCCGGTGGGCGTTGTCACCGTGGAAATGCTCCCGGTGCTGTGCGGTCGATCTGGATTTTTTCTGGTTACTTGGTCCGCGTCGTCGTCGTCGGACGAACGCTCCTCGCAAATCGATGGTGGTCTCGGCATGACTCGTTGTGGCATTGCGGTTAACACCGCGTCCTCGGTGTAGTCGCTCAAATGGGAGGAGTCCAGTGCTTGTGGCGGTCCGCTTTCGCTGTGTGAGGAAGATGGGCGATGGGACAGGGAGCCGTCGGAGTCCCGATGTGGAGGCATACGCTCGTTGACCTTGTCAATCTCTTTGGCCTCTTCGAAGCACTGGATTTTGTGTGGAATCCATGTACCGCTTAGCGCTGAAACAGGTGGTACAACGCGATTGGAGATGGAGAGTGACATGGAGTACAATGGAATAGAAGCAACCGCCTTAATCTGGCAAGACAGTCAACCAATCAGGTTGCTTTGTTGAAGGACAAATATGAACCAATGGGGCGTCCAAGTTGCAAGCATTAACATCATCATCAAAGACAGCAATACACCGGTAGAACGTACCGAATGCTTAACTGCCATACAACCATGAAAAAGTAAAATCCTAAAAGATGGGGAAGGGTGGGACTTAAATTGCTACGGCTACTATAGAAGAGTAAGCACAAACAAACGAGGTAGAGGTGCCTACACCTCGAATGAAACATACTTTCAAACAAGTTTCGTGAGCGAGTAGAGCGACATCAGCACGGCAGCTTCCTTGCGGCTTTCACTGTCATGCATCATAATAAGCTTTTCTCGTCACTCCGCTTGACAACATACAAGGTTAAGCAAACACTCCAAGAAGATGCTTAGTGCAAGACCGCCATTGAACACGGTTTCGGGACATATCCTGAAGCGTAACTAACCACTGCGATATCTGATCGCGGGGACTCCAGCCTGGAAGACGCGCTGCGCCGACTCAGGGAAGGTTACTAGTAAGGGTTTTTAACTGCCTATGCCATGTGACGGTTTGGCCACCCCGAGATTTACGCCAATCAGGATGCGGCGTCGCAAAAAGAATCTGTTTCGGAAGTCGGTGGTCCGGCATCCGTAAAACGTGACCCAGCCAGCGTAACCTATGCAGGTTGATCTGCTTCTCTATATCGACATTACTACCCAACAACTTATTTCGGAGAGCATCGGTGCGTATGCGATTGTAACAGCTACATCCCAGAATGATGCCGCTTTATAGACTCTACCCTTGAGTAACAGAAATAGTCCATTCTGACGCCAGAGGTGACCTAGTTTGCAGAATGCTATGGTCGCTTTAGAAATGCGTGCCGTTACCTCGTCATCTAACGATGCAGAATTATTGATAAACTACCAAGATACGTAAAACAATCTACAATTTCAAGTGCCTGATTGTCAAGCGATAAAGTGTTGTTCGATATGTCGATGTCCTGCCACAGAACACTGCAAGGTGCAATGAGATTGACCAATGACATGCGCTCAATATCGGCTAGGTGAACACCGAAATTAACCGAACATTCGATCTCCCGAGGTACATGAACTTTCCTTGATTTCGGACAAATGACACAAAACCATTTGTTTTCTACCGCTGAACCGACGGCGATTTAACGCCATAAGTAATAAATCATGAGACCGTAATTTGTGGGTGACCAGATCAAATATGACCGACAATAAATCAGAATTAGACACTCATAACGGAGTAATAAAATATGATTAATTACCCTTGTACGGGGATTTCATAAATTGGATACCTGCGACAAGTTAGTTGCAACAAAAGAATACTGCCGGAGTCGGACATGGATGGATCTTTAGTCTCCTCAAGTGACGTGGCGAGAACGGATGTTGTGAAGCATGACCGTGAAAGATGCTGAGGTCTTTCTATTCATTCACATCACTTGAGGGGATGCATGTGCAGTAGCAGTACCTGTTTAAGTCTCACCCGTCCCAGCCATTTTAGGCTTTGAAAAATGACCAGGTTGTGAGTGTACTTGCTACCGGCGTAAGGATATCCACATGATGATGATGATTATGGAACGCTGGCAATTGAGAGTTCCATTTAGCCTGAACAGATAACCTAAATGATTGATTGGTCCGGTATAGACCTAGACGGCCTAGCAAACGCATCATTTACCAGTCCTGTTGTTACCGTACGCACACGTGGATGAACAACCGAGATAGACTCACCGCTTTGTATGGTCTCCCGTCCACCTGCAAGCGCTCCCAAGGGGAGCATTCCCGTGGGGGTTAGACCTTTCAACTCCAGTATGGTCTCACTCTCTTCCCTGAAACGGGGAGGGGAAGAATCGATGGTGTGGATGAGAGAAATGCGAAGCGACAAAAATAGATTGGTGTAGAACAAGTGAATAGAAACGCGTTTAAACGGGAAATATGTGATAAGCAAATGGTGGAAAACTTGAACTGAATTACAATGAAATCTTGGAAAACTGGCGTAGATTTATCTATCAGTCAACCATGCACCAGATTTGTAGGGATTGAGTCTTCAAGACCGAGCAGTTTTCATTTTGTCAAGAGGTATTCGCAAAGTGACTGTAACGACGAACATGATAGTATACCATGCGAGTGTAACAAATGTTTTAGTGTAGGACAGTGAAACCTGGACCTTCCACGAAAGGTGCTGGGTCCATTCCAATTCGACAGCATCCATTGCAGCTAGAAGATATCAAGAATGCACAGAGCAAAAGTGCTTTCTAAAGATGGTCCATAGAGCATAATTTCCTACTAAGACAGCAGACACCTGCTGGATTATGGTTATAGAATGGAAAACGTTCGACCTTAAACAGATTTGTACACTGGAGATTTGAAATCACGAAGTCAATCATTGGGCTTGCGGAAAGAAGACGTATACGAAAGAGATATAGAAGCACTTAACATTGACCCTACGAGTTGAGAAGAACTTGTTCTTGGCAGCTCACTTGAAACGCACAGTGTAAGGAACAGCAGATATTGCTGTGGTGTATGTAGATCAGAAGGACAGCTGACCCGCCGACTAGTAGCTATCGCTGACAAGCCCATCGAACGATTCACAAAATTGATCACGATGGTCCATAATGGAAGCCCTGGACACGAGTTTCTCTCTTATTGGAGCTCATGTGCAGTGCATAGCCTCCTCCGCTTCGGGGGTGGGATTTTGTTTCGCCCGAATCGAACTGTTTGGCTCAAAAGTTGTAGAAGCCCTTACAGTGGAAGAATCTCGCAAGCGATTCAGTTCAATCACAAGTTGATGCACTTTACAAACCCAACCGTAGAAGCTTAAACCGAACTTTAATCACACGCACACACCGATTCTACGATCGTGCTATGTGATATCATAAATAGCTCGAAGTACTGATTGCAATCTAGACGCGGTTTTCCACTCTACGACAGATTAATATCTATTTAAAAACCTGAGAGACCGCACGAACACCGGCGGATGGGAAGGTTCGAGACTACCTGAGGGCTCTTTTTGGTGAAATGCATTTAACCCAAATTCCTATCAAACAAATTGATTATACTACACATTGTAAAAGAGTTATGAGCAGTAGCAACGAGAGCGAATGACGAGTATTCGGATGATATGCATAACACCGACCTCCGCGGCGAAACACAAGAGCAGGAATAACCGAAATGCCCGACGACGATAATCGCGAAACCGTAATAATCGGAACGTTCCGAGCGGAATATACTCGGTAAAAGGAGGACATGAAGAAAGTCAGCCGCTATCGAACGACATGCAATTCCACATGGTTGGTCGAATGAACACAAAGTGATGTTGAGCGCCTGACGTGCGAAATCTGACAGCAATGACGACCGACGTGCGTAGGCACGTTGAGCACAATGTTGTGACAATGATGAGATTACGTAAGATGAGTGCGTGAAGTTTCGTTCCTTGGGGTTCTCTTTTGTTATGGGATTAGCGGGTGGACATCGATGTTGTTGGTCTCCTTCGGTTGATATCGATCATGGATGTACATCACACACGTATGATGGTTTCGTGTTCTACAGCTTTTCGAATGACTAAACAGTCCGATTCGCGAGGAACAATATCCCCCGAAGCGCATGCAACGATAGTCAGAACTCGGTTGTAGGGTGTCAGTTGCACGCCGGCGGTGTGATCTACGTTCAGCAGCCAAGAGCGGTATCTGCTCCTCCCCAGCTTGCGAACGACGCTTTACGCAATGCCTCCGATGTCAGCGGTCAAGAGCAAGTTCTTTTCAACTCGCCGGGTGTGAAACGCGGGGGGGTGACGTTGTGACATTCGGACAAGATATGCAGTTTGGCATGGATTGAGCTCACGTGAATCCCCGCACAATCAATAATTATCGCATTCGTTCAAGGTCAACAAAATTGAATTTTGATTGGACGGCAAATCGTCGACGAAGGATTAATTATGAATGAATGCAATGACAATGACAAAAACGTATAAATCAAACAAGGAATGACTGACTAATTCGTACAATCATTTTTAACCGGGGGAGAAGATGGGAGTTACCTTAACACGGTGAATACACGAGCCATTTTTCCGATTGCACGAATCTTGTTTCGTATGACGTCCTTGCGGGCAGTTATTTGAGCTAAACAAAGACATACAATATGAGACGGTGAAAAGCTGGCATATTGCGGAATGACCGTGTAAGATGCAATGTCGTTTGTTTAAAGCGATGTATCTACTGTGGGGAGTTAAGAGATTGTTAAGCTCTAGGGCAATAAAACCTGGTTACAGTCTAGGACTTGGTTCTGGCATCAATGGACCTCTGTTCGCAAGCTAATACTCACTTAACAAATTATATGAATATTAGCTTTTGGAATTAGCTAATTGCATTTTAGACATGGAACAGAGAGGCTTTAAGGAGCATGTCTGTGTCGATACGAGAAGCATACAACAGGATGAAAGTGAAGGTTAGATGTGCCTTAGCGATGAGCGATGATCACAAGCTGTCGAACGATCTGTAGAACACTGCCCTCCAACACAACAAAAGAGCAAAAATCGCCGAACAGATCGACGACGATAATTGCAAACTCGTAATA
>JACCGJ010005056.1:0-28658 GCA_013407085.1 Atriophallophorus winterbourni | reverse complement strand
GCCGACTCATCCTCCATGAAACCGTGCAAGTTTAATCCCGTTATTGCAATCTGGAAAGGGAGGTGTTGAGGAATAGTATTATTTCCCTCTTTGAAAACCCTTGACATTTTATTCTCCATTCGATTTGTCTATTTTTCTGCCATAGTGGGTTTTTCGCAAGAAACAGTGTTAAATACAATTAGCAGCACCTGAATTCTGCCTTTGTTCTTGCGTACGCGTAATGGTGGGGTCCTATTGAACTCCATATCAGAACGTAACATGTAGGCCTGGGGCAACCTGACAGTAATCCACCACGTGCAGTCTCTGTCTTAACGGGCACTTTGCCTGATCAGGCGTGGCCTTTCATTCATCACAAGTTGGGTTATTTAGTCAATAATTGTTAATCGCATAAAGTTTTTCAGTGTTAAATCATTTAGGTATGGTATGAACGCACACTTTTGGCCAGCAAGTGCCGCACAGTGCGGGCGAATGCACTGGGCTAGGATACTGTCAGGTTGCCCAGGCCTATATGTTACGTTCCTGATATGGAGCTAATATTGGACCTGGATATGCACCATTACCTTACAAATATGACAAAAGAAAAAAACAGGAAATGGTAGTGAGACTCCAGCCTGTTTTAGCATGCAGCTCACTACCTCTGGCCATTCAATTTAGCATGGTGTTAGCCGCACAGCATTTGGGTAGTTATTGCTTGGGTTCTAAAATGATTAACAGTATGGCAGTTGAGCATTCAGTACCCGCTACTGGTGTAATGATGATTAGAGGTAGATTCTATAGTGTTCTTACGCTGCTCCGTTCGTGGGTTGTTTGATGTTTACAAACGTAAAAACGCGATGCAAGCTCGGTGAACACCAAACGCTGAACATTCTGGTCGCATCTATATCACGTACAGTCTAATACTATGCGATATGTGGCTTAGTTATGGGCTTGTAATCTTTCACACACACATACATGGAAGGTCAAACGTGTCCGTGCGCAGACTGTCAGTTCATAGAATCAACAGGTCATTTGATATGTGAGCAAGTGAAATGATGTAAGTATCAAAAAAATCACGTGACAGAAGACTAAGCGAGAAACAAAACATACGTGTGAAACTGTGTTATACTTTTGCACTCAGAGATGCGGCAGGAGAGATGGCAGTGCAGGCTTACTGCACAAGTTCCTTTTAATTATCTTACCGAGAACATCTCAGCTCACTTGTGCGGTATTTTCTCTAACTGCGGCTTCGTGACGTCATGCATACAATAGAATTAGGTAGAGGCTTACTGGAAACTAAGCAAGTGATTTCTATTCTTTTCAAAAAGCACTTCAATGTTCTCAGAAAGAGCAGCCCTGATGTAAGTTGTTTTGTTAGGCTGGTGAAAACACAGGTTCTGGAAATACGCCCAAACCAGGTGATTAAATTAAGCAACAAACTAGAAATCAGACGATAAACATTAAAGAAACGACAAACAGTAACTTACGGGTGCGAGGATCGGGCCAGATAAAAGAGACTGTTAGAAAATGAAAATAATATAGCAGCGTTAGAAAGAATGAAATGTGCTTTGTGACTGACTAGGTATGGTATGGTATGGTATTAAAACACAAGCCTAATCCAGGCAAAGTGCCGCACAGTCAGAGACTGCACGTAGGCTAAGATAAAGTCAGGTTGCCCAGGCCTAGACAGATATGAGGGAGAAAATAGGTGTTATCATCAAGTAATTTAAGCCGCACACACTGTCCTCTTAGAATGTGTACAGGATCCAATAGAACGTCAAGGGCTTCAGATACTCATTGCTTAAGAACATTGATGCTCATCAGCAACAAAAATACCCCTATTCACAAATCCAATTCCACTTACAATAGAGTTATTAGATGGTACAGTACAATCTATAAGCTAATGAGTAACGTGATCGTTTGCAGTGAGGAGGGTAACCACGAACGTTTCAGTAATCAGGATAAAGCATGGCAAATGACAAAGGCCGATTAAGCTGTAGCTAATGAATTAAGACGAGTCCACTCTGAAGCAACCATTTATTAGAAGCAGAGTGAGTTCACAAGAACAGCTAGCGTGCGTCGTACTGTCTTGACGAGCTTTCCTGGTCAAGTCAGACGAGTCGACAAAGCACTGGCAACGCTAGGAAGAAATATCCTTAAATGTAACAAACGGCTGAGAAGTTGAAGAACTGAGGCACCCAAGGATGAAGTTGAATGGTGGTGGTACATAAATGAAGGGAATGAAGGCGGTCATGTTAATGCTTTCCCGAGCCACGTTCCATACCAGCAAGTAAGAAAAAGAACAGTTTTCAGAGGTTGTTGGTTTAGTATCCTCACTTAACGTTGTCCTGGTATGAACAAAAATGCTCATCTGCATGCATTTCCATCACATACAGAACATGACTGGATTCGTGCTGTTTGCACGTATGTATGTATGAAAGCACAAGCCTGATCCAGGCAAAGTGCCGCACAGTCAGAGACTGTACGTGGGCGATATTACTGTCAGTTTGCCCAGGCCTAGACAGATATGAGGGGGTAAATAAAAATAGAAATGGTAGTGAGACTCCACCGTGTTTCAGCACGCAGCTCACTACCGCTGGCCAATCAATTTAACACGATGTTAGCCGTACAGCACAGAAATACTACACGATTGCACATCAGTGCACGATCAGGATCTGCAAGCACTTGAAACAGTCGGAGGACGGTAAAGAAGTTGCGCTTGTGTACCCGTGTTGCTACGACCAACCTGTTCAATCACATGTGCCCAAACACACATAGTTGGGGTTTAAACGCATGATCATCCACTGTTTCAAGCGCGTGCGTATCCTGATGAAATTCTATTTTGACCGATAGAATCATAAACTGGGTTTAGATGTCCTGTACATTCGGCGCTTTCATTCTTCGTCGATTCCTCTTATCACTGATGATATATCTATGTTTTCATTGAATAACCCTACAGCCACATCTTCAAGCATAAGTAAACAGTGTCATAAATTGGATATTCATAACAGCATACACTGCATCAGAGCAATCGAGAGAGTATCGACCAATCGATACCTATGCAGCCTTTCTGCGATTTCTACACAACCGTTCCTTTCATTTAAGGTTACGAACCTAAACGATAATTGGTCATGTCTGAAGCAGACTTATCGCAATCGCATGGTAGTGAAGATGAAAAAAGCGTGATGAATCTAAACTCACTGCCTCCATCTAAGGACAGCAAGCCGCCAGGAAGTAATAGTAGTAATGGTGCAGATGTAAACACTCAAAAACTACCCGTGCGTGCATTTACAAGTTCAACTGCTCGAGTGGTGCGAAATGATCATCATCATCATCAGG
This sequence comes from Atriophallophorus winterbourni, assembly GCA_013407085.1. Classification (NCBI taxonomy): domain Eukaryota; kingdom Metazoa; phylum Platyhelminthes; class Trematoda; order Plagiorchiida; family Microphallidae; genus Atriophallophorus; species Atriophallophorus winterbourni. Next base: position 25,343 of record JACCGJ010005056.1, on the reverse strand, counting down.
GTCAACATTACACGGGTAGCATGTACCGAATGCTTAACTGCCATACAACAATGAACAAATAAAATCTTAAAAGAAGGAAAAGGGCAGGGTACAATGGCCTTACGACAATGAAACTGGAAAATTGAATGTCTGAACACCGCCAAATTTGGTTGGTAAGTAGGTGAACAGTTCGATCCTAACCCACCTGGTCAACCCGGGCCAATTGCTAAAGCTTGATGATACGTTATAAGTCGTTTACACGATTCCCCACAAAAACAAATATGTAAAAGGACTCTTGTATGCATATTGTATCACACACATAACTGGAGACAATGGTAGTTCACAGATAGAAGTAAAAACAACAGATTCAAGCAGTGTCGCCAGACATCGCGCTTACAATGAGATTTTACATGTAGGTCGAGATATTGCCAGGTATTCCATGCCTACACAAATATATAATGGTATACTAAGAGATTCCTTCGTACGTTCTCAGATGCAGCCCTTTACCGAGGGTTAGTAGTTGGCATGGAGCTGCATGCGCAATACACAAGTACTACACGATTACACACTCATGCGAATACCCGAGCCCAGCAGTAATGCGCACGTGATTACGGGTAACATACCGAAGAAACGACTGACGCCAGAAATCAGTTGCAATGTTAAACGAATGGGTTCGAAAAACAACCACAAGATCCACCACCATCCAGTGCGATTTGTATTAGAGACTCGTAAAATGTGCTGGTTCGGCGGTATCAGATTAACCTGCAATAAACGATAAACGCAAAGATTATCGTCTCACGGTTGGATAGGTATCAACAGCGCCGGAACTTCGGGATCGTCGGTATGCATGACGATCATGACGCGTATCATGCAGCCCAAGAACTTTATTAACCGCATTCTACACAGGATTATTAAAACAGGAAACCAACCTCCAAGTTCCAATCGCATTCGCGTAAAACGTTCACAGATGCAGCATTACTGAGCGACCCAACAACTTCTTGTAAGTGTAAAACATGTTCTCTTTGCTCCGGAGTGAGTTGATCGAAAATATCGGGAGAAATACTTTCCTCATCGCTTGACATTTGAAAACAGATGACGTGTCTGAGAACCCAGCTACGAAATGGACAAAGATTACTAATTTAACGAAATATCAGGAAACCGCTGTTCGCAATTATGACATTGAATACAAATGAGGATCTGTACGTATGAGCATGAAAAACAGTTGAAAGTACAAACAAAGGAGTATGAGGGAGAGGTCCGTATCAATCGCCTTTATTCGCAGGTGTGTCGTCTCTAGATTTGAATCACCATCAAGCAGCGAGGTTTGATGACATCCTCAAGCGTAACTAGCCACATCCGTTTCCAACGTGACTTAACCAACGTAATCTGTGATCTATATCAAAATTACTTATTACGGAGAACATCATTGCGTATACAACGGCAGCAACTAACTCCAAAATGCTGTGGAGACAGCAGTTGTCTATGATATGGTATGAAAGCACAAGCCTGATCCAGGCAAAGTGCCGCACAGTCAGAGACTGCACGTGGGCTGAGATACTGTCAGGTTGCCCAGGCCTAGACAGATATGAGGAAGAAAAAGAACAGCAGTTGTCTAATACTTGAAGACGCTAAATGTGTTCTTTACGTAAGGTCCAAGTTTCGCACACATACATTAACACACCTCAAATCGTCGCTTTGTAGACTCTACCTTAAGTAATAGAGACAGTCATTTCTGACGCCAGAGGTTATCTATTTTGTGGAATGCCAAGCAGAGTTCTACGCCAATGGAGGTGGAAAATGGATTTCGAAAGTCGGTGAACACCAGCAACGTAGCCTGCGCCAATTGATTGATCTATTTGCCAATAACAATATTAATATTGAAAACCTTATTATGAATAATGTTTTTGCGTATGCGGCGGCACTAGTTACATCCCAAAGTATTAGGGAGAGCATGGTCGTTGAAGACTTCATGACATGCGCAACGTACCCTTTTCGCACCCATGCCGTATTAGATTATCATCGTCATCGTCAAGAAGCACAGGTCTAGAACCAGAAAAAGTGCCAAGCAAAATGAAGCAGGACAAGTATATCAGCAAACGCGTAATAAAAATGGGCAAGCGAAGTATGTAAATGTGTGTAGAAAGCAGCTTGTTTTTCTATCGTCACGTCATAAGTTTATTTCATAAAATACGATACGACGTAAGATGGCACACACGATGAATTACACTGGCGCCACTGACCTCGGTTATAAGATATTCAACGGGCTACAACCAACTATTAAGTCTATTATTTAGACCGCATCTAGGCAAACGAATATACCCAGATCATTCTTGCACTATAGTGAGCGTCTTCATCCGAGCACGCTTTGTCATTGAATGGCCAACCGGTTGTTTCTCACAGTCTCTACCAGACTCTGTAAATAAGGCGTGGTAGGGCAAGCGGTGATGACACATTTTTTAAAACGCGTTTCAACAATCGCACAAGAGCTAGCATGGTATGGTATGAAAGCACTAGTCTGATCCAGACAAAGTGCCGCAGTCAGAGACTGCACGTGGGCGATATTACTGTCAGATTGCCCAGGTCTAGAGAGATATAAGAAATAGAGAATAAAGAGCTAGCAGGGTCATTCTTTTCAGTCCTTGACATTTTGAACCTGACACATTGTAACATACATCCATATTGGCAGGACGATGCTGACACCGAATGCAGACAACCGGTAATAAAAACCGAAAACCGGGGGACGTCTTCCGATAGTGAAAAGGCATTCCCTTTAGATAGTGCCAATTCTTTGTGATGCAAGAGGTTGCGAAATACTATGATGGTCATAGCAATGCGTGCTGAAACCTCATCTGACAACGGCCAATTATTGATGCAATCATCAAAAATGCGAAAACGTGCTGGAGTCTCGCGTCCATTTTCGTATCTTATATCTGTCTAGGCCTGTAGAACCAGACAGTAGCTAATGTATGGACGCACAAGCCTGATCCAGGCAAAGTGGAAAAAAGGTCATTTGGAAAAGGTTTGTCTGTCGTCAAATATAAAGCGTAATCGAAATCAGTCTGTAAATTCAGTCACGCCAACGCATTTCTGCGCAAGTGCTGTGTCAGACGCTGTTATTAACGTTTCCATCAATGGAGTGCTTTTGAAAGCCCTTGTGGACACGGGCAGTTCTATTTGTCATTCTTCTGTTTCCCATGCTAAACGTTGGTGGTTTGATGTCAATCGAAGAAATCACTCTGGCGAATATGGTATATGGTATAGGTAGAAAGCACAAGCCTGATTCCAAGCAAATGCCGCACAGTCAGAGATGCACGTGGGCTAAGATACTGTCAGGTTGCCCAGGCCTAGACAGATATGAGGGGGAAATAAAAATAGAAAGCGAATAGCGAACTAACAAGTATCACCGAGAGTCAGCGATGTTTATCCGTCAAATACAAAGATTCTTCATATCCATGATTCAAATTTTCAGTCATGCGAAATTGATGTGCCGACATTTTGCTGGAATTTGACGTCCTCGAATTGCATTAATCAATCGAAATTCCGTTTGGTGGTTCAAATCCTTCAAGCTGTGTGCTAACTGCAGCTAAAGTTAACCCACCCATTTTGTTCAGAAATGTTTCCCCCTGGAGGCAAGCAGTTAGACACCTCACTTCTCGGACCTCATATATTCGATCGTTTGGAACTTTCTCAATATCAATACGATGTCGTCCACCTACCCTATCTAGGGTTGGGCAACCTGAGAGTATCTTAGCTCACATGCAGCCTCTAATTGTGCGGCACTTTGCCTGGATCAGGCCTGCGCTATCATACATACATACATACGGGCCCGGACGAGAAAACCATGCAACTGATACTTTGCCACGCACAATTAGCGGTTCTATTTTTCCGTTCATAGATGTAAAGCAACTTCACGAGTCTTCCCTACCCCGGGGTAACTCGATTAATGCACTTCATCCGTGCCGGAAACCTGCCACACGCCTTGAAAGAGGTCACAAGAATGACTCCGTCTTGCCAGGTTTGTTATGAAGTAAAGCCTCATTTTCACAAAGCAGCTAATTCGCATCTCATCCAATCTACTCAGCCACTGGAATGATTGAGTCTTGAATTTAAAGCACCATTACCATCAAAAACCAGAAATCGTTACCTGGTAGCTATTATCGAGGAGTACCATCAGATCCCTTTTGCATTTCCATACAATGATGTGACAACACATATGATTGAGAACTGATTCCATACACTTTTCACGTATATTAGTACACCTGCTTTCATCCACAATATCTTCCATGTCCTCGGAACTTCGAACAATTCTAAATGATAACGGAATCGCTACCAGTCGTACTACGCCATACAACCCCCAATGCAACTGTCAAGAGTGCGTTTCAATAATACTCTATGGAAATGCATTTTACTCAATTTGAAAACCCGTAACCTTCATACTAGACAGTGAGAGGCTGTTCTTCCAGATGTATTACATGGCATCCGGTCTTTGCTTTGTACGGCCACAAACACCGCTCTCCATGAACGACCTTTTGTTTACAATCGCCGTTCGCATTGAGTATTACAATCCCAACATGGCTCACCACACCGGGTCTCGTGTTTCATAGAAAGAATTCCCGCGGATCGAAATACGATTCTCTCATTGAAGTAGAATTATTAGAATGCAACCCTCAATAGGCCCATGTTCACTTACCACACGGTTGGAAAGATACAGTAGCCTTTCGTCATCTGCCTTAGGCTGATTATGAAGCAGATTATTCTCCATTGTTAAATGACCATGAGATTACCGAAACTCCTTCAATTGCTTCTCTCCCAGTCTGAAACTGATGAAAAGCTCCCTCCGACTCTAAAATTTTACCTAGTTCACCACCCACGCGGAGAAAACTTTCTGAGCATATTGAAAAGCAACAAACATGTCACTTTCACAATTTGCGCAGCAAGCAGATCTGATCTCTACATCAAGTTAAACGAGGAAGACCCTGCGATTCACATTGTCTACTAGTGTGGTTAACGAGTGGAATGCATCGCTGCAAGATGCTGTGTTGTTGGAGTTTCAGGCATGTTGGGACTCTTCGTAGTTTGATGGATAATGGCAAACCAATCTGTTTGTCTCCTCTGATGTTACCTCCGGTGATTTATCGTTACGGATAATTCAGTATTGGACCTCACATAGAAATACCTCCTACTTCTATAACGAAGAAAAAAGGCATTCCAAATATTAGCTATCTTTGTAGATATGGTTCATTTCGCAGCACGCCGCTGAGTTTTTCGTTTACGGAGCTTCAGAAGATGATCGCTGATTCTGGCGTTCTTGGTGAGCGCAAAAGGATTGATAACTCATCACAAGATCCGCTTTGTCATCAGTAACTAATATTTGATTACACGATATGTTGTTTTCCCAGTCGGTATGTATGTATGTATATAAGCACAAGCCTGATCCAGGCAAAGTGCCGCAGTCAGAGACTGCACGTGGGCGATACTACCAGTCGGTAAACTAGGTGCAGTCTTTAGAAGTTAACTATTAACACAGTTTTACGATAATTCATCTGTAGACCGAAATGATAGACCATGGACTAATATTTCGGAAGATTCTACGGAGAAACTTGCAGCTACCGCCTTTTCAAGAGGAGAAATCGAGGTTCATAAGCATGGCATACAACTAACCTAGTTGCCTAGCCTGGAACTTATTCGGGTCAGTTCAGTTCAGTTTGAACACGACAGTAAATGGCGAAGCAATGTGATGCGAAAGCACAAGCCTGATTCAGGCAGTGTTGCACAGTTAGAGACTGCACGTGGGATGAGATACTGTCAGGTTGCCCAGGCCTAGACAGATGTGACAAAAAATAAAAACAAGTGCACCTACCTAAAAAGAGAAAATGGGAGAATTATGAAACTCCTTTGGTGGACGAAGCCGATTCGGTGCCAAAAGGCTTGTTTGCGTACATTAGACGTAGAACTAACGCTAGAGATCTAGTGTAAGTCTAGCTCTGGGGCTGCATCACTTGGGGTCATTTACCGCTCACATGGCGCTTACGTTCCTGCGTTATGTTCTCAAATCAAACGGCGTTCGTATCGTTCTTGGAGATCAGAATGCTCCCAATATAAACTGGGCGGATTTAGTTTCGAGGAGTGAACTGTTCCAACAAGAATTCCTAGATACGACTTTGGAACTGAAATTGGTGCAGAATGTGGATGTGTCGGACAATTTCATTCGATACTAGATTTGGTGGTCACACCCAGATTTTCCAATGCTACGAATATATCGATCGAGACCCCTATTGGTTGCAGCGATCACTGCTCTTTATGGTTCGTTTGGAATCGAGGTCTTCAACCGATAATACGAACGAATGCCGGGAGAAACTACTGGAAATTAGACACAAAGAGTCTAATAACGTCTGCAAACTCGATTGACTGGTCACTCCCTCCATCTACGAATGTTGATAGCTGTTGGTTGTACTTTTTAGGTAAAATCAGATCGCTTGAAAATCATGCCCCATGGATGAATGGAAGATCCCCCGCTAAGGGACCGCTGTGGTTTGATAACGTTATTCGTAAATACATGAAGGTAAGAAAGCGGTTATGGCGGAAGTTTTGTTCTAGTGGATGCACCGATGACTATGTAATCTACAAAGTTATCCGCAACAAGTGCACCTACCTCAAAAGAGAAAAAAGGCAGAACTATGAAACTCGCTTGGTGGACGAAGCCAACTCGATGCCGAAACGCTTGTTTGCGTACATAAGACGTAGAACGAAAGCTTCTCAACGAGTACCTTGCTTGAGATCTATGGGAGGTTCGACTGAACATGATGATGAACGTAAAGCAGTTCTTCTCGCCGCTCAGTACAGTTCAGTTTACACAGAGGAGATGTTTCCAATTCCTCTGCTTCATGAGAGCAGCGCCGGATATCTCGATCTCGCCAGAGATGGTGTAGTATTTACTAGAACGACTCGATGTAAACTCAGCACCTGGCCCGGCTTTTAAAGGTATTGTCGAGTATCATACACAAACCACTGGCACTAATTTTCAATTTATCCCTGAGGTGTGGTAGGTTACCTCAAGATTGGAAGTACGGCATTGTCGAACCAATGAATAAGGGTGGTGAAACCAGTGATCCGGGTAACTACCGACCGGTTACCCTCAATTCGGTAGCTGGGAAGAGTCTGGAACGACTACTGAAAATACAGATAGAAAATTTTCTCTTTACAACCAGTCAGCTACCATTTGCTCAGCATGGTTTTACGCAAAGACGATCATACGCATCCAATCTCATCACTGCTCGCGAGCACTGGTGTGCTGAACTTGATCTGGGCTACCCGGTAGTCACTGCCTTCGTTGACTTCAGTAAAGCTTTTGACTGTGTTCCATTTAAACGTGTATTGTTCAAGCTCATTGCTCTTGGTGTAAAGAGACCTGTTCTAAATTGGATTAATGACTTTCTTATTGACCGTTATACACAGGTCAAGGTTAACGGAGTTAAATCGCAGATTGCACATCCAAATTCCGGGGTTTTCCCGAGATCTGTTATCGTCCCGTTACTTCTCAAAGTATATGTCAATGACATCCCCGACTCATTAAATCTGAATTGTCTACTTTTTGCCGATGATCTGAAAATTTGGGGTACAGTAAGCTCTTCTGCTGAGAGTACAGTTTTCCAGAACAAATTGCTTAATTGTACGGTAAAATGGCAGCTTTCTGTAAACCGACAGAAATGCGCAGTAATGCTTTTGGGGCCAATCACGCCTGAAGGTGCGTACCTCCATCATCATCATCATCAACTGAAATAGGTTGTTATTGAACGTGACCTGGGTACAATTGTGACACGGTCGTTTAAATCCAAGGAGGATACCAATAGAAAAGGTGCTGCCGCAAACCACGCATGGTGGGCTATTAGTCTGTCGTTCTCGGCGATTACTCTACAAATGTTTCGCATTCTTTATTCCACATACGTGAGACCAGTTTTGGAATATGGTCTGCCAGCAACCTATCCATAAACTTGGGGAAAACGTGACCAGTTGGAAAAAGTGCAAAGGCGGGCGAGGAAAAGTGTACAAGGATGAAATCAATTCTTTATGTGGAGTTAGTTTAACGCCTCAACCTCATGTCAATCAGTATTCGGCGTTTGCGTTACGACATGCTGCTAACTCGTCGCATATTACTGGGAGCTTATGGCGACAAGCTGTACTAGATTTTCCCTCTCGTGAAGAAATCAAGAACCCGTGGCCATGCTCTGAAGCTTCAAAAGCGAAGGATACTGCGCCTTACACACGGATTTACGCTCTTAACAGGAATTGTTAACTTGTGAAGTGCGCTTCCGGAAGAGGTTATTGCAGCATTGCCTGTAATCACGGCGAAGCTGTACAACACTGGACAGGATTTCTTCAACTGAGGTTCTCTTGGATTATATTGCTGATAGAAATAGATGCAGCTTACAAGGGCTTGACCCTGTCGTCTATCAAGAAGAGAGTACAAAGGAGGGGGGCTAAGATGGTTCATGGAATGCGCCACTTCGCGTACGAGGATAAAAGGAGATTACTGAAACTTTACCCCCTAGAACTTCAAAGGAAAAGGTTTGACCTGCTCCTAACACGCCGTATTCTTCTCGGTCAATATGGAGTCGAGTTCCCCGGTACTTCCGATAAGTAGGTGAGTCGAAGACTCGTTGGCATGATCTTTAGTTGCAGAAGCTTAGAAGGCTAACGCTGAGTAATGAGAGCACGCTATCCACGCTCCTGTCTCTACCACCAGAACAGCTATTCAAAAGCGCGTTCGAGTTCAGGGCTGAAGGTGGCTAAAAGCCAATCACGCGCCCAGATTTCCCTCGACGGTATGCGGTTGAGCACCCGGCACATCGATATTGAGTATACAGTTCGTACGTTCCACTCATTCTTGTTCCGGATATCTGGAAATGTAAGTAACGGATTCTCTTCACCAGCAGTGAGAGGTCATCCATTCGGTCAAAGCATGCATAATACTATGCGTGAACAATGTCTGATTATGAAATCACTAGCCTAGTCCAGGCACGTGAGCACAGTCCTAGAATGCATGTGTGCTAAGATGCTGTGGTTTGCCAGAGCCTAGACAGATAAGGGATAAAATTAGTAACAATACTTTTTTTTTGTTTTTTATGTTGTATTTATTAACAATGTGCGGAAATATGGTAGTCCATTTTGTGTCTAATTCCCTTGTAAAGCTCAACATATTTGAGGGAGGTTTTGCTATACACTCTGATCTTGTTACAGAAGTTACCACACGGTTTCTGAAAAAGGTGCTCACGTGCGCAGCAACCTGGGTCTACCCTTAAGAATTTCATAGAATATATATTATATTATATTTTGCACAATCTGATACAGATACCGTGCGTTCAACCATAAACATGAGATTACAACGCGGAAGGGATTACAAAGCGTTGTCATCATCGTCATCGTTGAACGTAGGCATGATACTACCCGGTTGCCTACACCGAAGTAGGAGAGATTTCGTTTAGGGGGTCCCACCCCGAGCCTTTACCCACAAGGCAGTGGAGCGAGAGAGGTTCGCACCTATCGGTGGCCGGTGACCGACGAAGCGGTTCATACGCCCTTTCTGGGAATTTCCAGTTCGGAGCCCGATAACCCTGTTGATAGGTTGGTGACTTCGGTTTTTGCCTGTGCACCATACAATGTCCTTGGATAGAACAAGGGGCAGTGACTTTTGGAAGCGGCGAGTCACATCCGCCGCGTCGTGATGTCATCATTGGATTTTTGTGGCTTTTTATAGCGAGAACGCGTGCCAGGCGAAAACCCACCACACCCTCAGACACCACCGCCAAACCTTTCGCTGAGCTCGGAGAACCGAGCCCACCCAGCTGGCACCACGTGGAGGTATTTCGGCAAGCCAGCCGTATTTCGGCAAGCCAGCCATATAATTACCCCTTGTAGCTGCTTTAGAAGCAAGTTTAAGGAGTTCAGTAATATTATCACCCGTAAGACCCTTTAGAATCTCGTAGGCGTCTATTAGGTCGCCTTGCAGCCGCCGTCTCTTTAGTGAGAACAGATCGAGGTCCCTGAGTATTGGCTCATAGGTTTTACCTGTCTGACCCTCAACCATCCTAGTCGCAATGCGCTGGACCCTTTCGAGACATGCGATATCTTTTTTAAGTACGGTGTCCAGGATTGAAGGCAGTATTCCAAGTGAGGCCGCACGACTACTTTGAAGATTGAAGGTTTTCTGCATGACAACGCTGAGCGCAGTCTGAACAATTATCTGCGAGCCTTCTTTGCAGCTTCGGCATATTGAGTAGCCCACTTAAAATCTCCTGTTATAGTAATACCGAGATCCTTCACTTTCTGAGTAGCAGCTATACTGATAGTTTTTTCGCCGACTTCTAGTTGGGTTGTCGTTAAATCAGTCGTCAGAACGCAGCTCGTCCCCAAGTTTAGTGGCAATTCATATGTTTTTGTCCACTCCATTACCTTTTCTAAATCAGAGATACGCGTATCTCTATTGTCGGTTCCTAGGATCTTAAAATCATCAGCAAACAGGAAGCAACATGAACTCAAGCAGGCCGCTAGGTCGTTTACAAAAATAAGAAAAGTAGTGGACCAAGCACTGAACCTTGAGGCACTCCACTGAGTATCAGTGATTCCTCCGAGCACACACCCTACAATCCTAACATAGTGCGATTATTTAGGAAGCTGTCTAACCATCGATCTAGTTCACCTGTGACGCCACACATCCTTAGTTTGTGCAGAAGGTACCTATGTTTCAATGAGACAAATGCCTTTTGAAAATCAAGATAGCATACTTCGACTACTCTCCCTTCATCGAGCTATAATGTCACTTAATCAAGAAAGCTTAGAAGATTGGTTAGGCAGGACCTTCCTTTCCAGAATCCGTGCTGGGCATCGGATAATGAGGAATTGGCTACCAAATGTTTACATATCTGGCGCCGAATGATTTTTTCCAAGCACTTGCAAAGAATGCTAGTCAGGCTATTGGCCTATAGTGGCGTACATCCGAAATGGGACCCTTTTGTATACGGCTACTACCGCCGCTTGTTTCCAATCATCTCGTAGTATACCCTGGAGTAAGGTAGCTGCAAAAAGATTGCTGATTGCAAGGCTAACTATATTCGCGAGCGTTTGAAGAATAGCCGGATGTACACCATCGAGGCCAGACGCCTTATTTTTATCCAGCCGCGACAGAACTGTGGGGACCATTTCCTGACTAACCTCCACAGAGCTAAAGAAAGGTGTTCTGCACTCGTAAGTTTCTAAACGGTTACCTGAATCGCGCCGATGAACACTGCAGAAGAATGAATGCAAAGCATCGGCTTTTTCCTATGCAGTCAAAGTTGTGTTGTCATCATCCAGCACTAAGGTACCTATTTCTTCTCTTAAAGATCGTTTGGACTGAACATAGCCATTGAAAGCTTTCAAGTTAATCTTTGCTATTTTTGGTAAGTCTGGATTCGAAGTCCTTTTTAGCTTTCTTTTGCAGCGCAACAGCTGAATATCTGGTCTGTATATACTCTAGTCTAGATATGTGAGTTCCAGAGAATTTGTAAGCCCTCAGCTACGATCACGCCATCTAATAGCCTTGCGAATAGACGCGCTCCACCAGGGGGGTTTCCTCGCGTTCTCACTGGTTGTAGAGGAGCAAAACTTTCCTGTAGTTGTAAAAGGTGCTCTTTTATAATATTCCACCCGATTTCTACACTAGGTTCTAATTCGTCTGGTCCCCAAATTAGATTCATTGCTTGAGTTTGTAGTTGGACGATGTCCATTCGACCAAAGTTGCGGGACATCTTCACTTGGTGACTAGGGTGCACTAAAGTCCAGTCAAGAAGAATTACGGCGTGGTAGCTCTTGCCTAGTGGCGAAAGGTATTTGATCCCATAAATATCTCTTTCATGAGACGATAGAACCAAATCTAAAGTGCACGGAGTGTGTACTAATCTAAACCTTGTAGTTTCCCTGACATACTGATAAAAGGCCCCGACATGAAATTATTCCAGATATTGCGACTCAACTGACTTTGGTGAAGAAAATTGGGTACGTCAATCGATGCAATCGGGGCAGTCACCGAAGAGCAGTTTAAACGCATATTGGACGGTGAACTTCCCGCTATCATGCGCGATTCGCCTACTCTTTCAGCTCAGTAACTCCTCGTGAGGAATCTACGCTGAGATAGCAGAGACCCGGGAGGTGCAGCGGCTTTCACGGACTGTAGTCCTCCTGTCGTCTATTCAGAAGAAGATGCCCGGGAGATTGAAGTCTCCAACAATTAGTAATGCAATGCATTGCCCTTTTAGTACTTCCAATGTGACCATCAGTAATTGATCGTCTAATGGTGAAGCAGTCGGGCTTCTATAAGCACATGCAAGTGCCAGTCTCCTCCTAGCGACAGCTGCATCAGCATTTGTTGAGACTGATGGACCTAATCCCCGGAGTGATATAGTGCTGTTCCTCTACTCTGATGGCTTGCCTTGTCAGCAGAAGTCACCCATGTTTATTGCTGTGATGAAGCTTAAATGGGATTTGATCCCTTCTGCTTTTGATTCAGAAGAAGAAATACAAAATCCATTATTTCCAAAGTTGTAGTCTTAGCGCAATGTAAAACACATTTATTTGAACCAGTGCTATTCAAAAATTGAAACGTAAGGATTTCCATGTGTTGTACCGAATAGTGATACGTTACACAATCACCTCGATCACATCCAAAAAAATTGAACAGATTTCAAAAATTGCGCCGAAAACCTTCTGATCCGTTCAGTCCAGAATTTCTTTCGTTTGAAAGTTCTCTTGGACTGTGTCGCTGATAGAAATTGATGCAGCTTACAAGGGCTTGACCTTCTGTCGTTTATCAAGAAGAAGAAAAGGGAATATAGGATTTTGTAATTAATTTTATGGGGAAGTTCGCATTGATTTATTCAAAAAGACTGCGTTCAACATTGTAATACGTCAAATAATCAACATTGGTATACAGATCGCATGTTCAACAATTGATAAAAATATATCATGATCAGATTAATCTCATACCAGAAGAAACTATTGAAGAAATTGTTTGAAGTGGTGGACGCCCTTCCGTGGCATATCACCGAAAGAAATCTGGATTCTCGATTTGCTTCTTAGCCTTTACTGTCGTTGCAAACTGAACTGAACTGACCGCAAAACGTTCCATGCTAAACAACTAGGTTAGTTTCGTGCGATGCTTGCGAACCTTGATTTCCCCTCTTGAAAAGCGGTGGCTGCAAGTTCTTCCTCTTTCCCTGAATCGAACGCAGAATTGATAAATTCCCGTTTAAGCTTCATCACAGCAATAAACATGGGTGACTTCTGTCGACAAAGCAAGCCCTGAGAGTAGAGGAACTCCACTAAATCACTCTCGGGATCAGGTCCATCTGTCTCAACAAATGCTGATCTAACGCGCTTTTGAATAGGTGTTTTGATGATAAGAAGAGAAAGGAGCCCTTTCGATAGCGAGCTACAAGTGTTAATCACCCGTGTGGATAGAGTGTCTGCATTACTCAGGTTTAGCCTTTTAGGCTTCTGCAACTTAAAGTCATTCCCATGAGTACTTGCCACACCTTCTAATCGGAAGAACCGTAGATACTCGTCCCCATATTGACTGAGAAGATTACAGCGTGTCAGGAGCAGATCAAACTTTTCCCTTCGATTTTCTAAGGGGATAAAGTTTCAGTTAGCTCCCTCTATCCTCGTACACGAGGTGGCGCATTCCATAAACCATCTTACTCCGACTCATTTGTAGTCTCTCCAGGGAGTCGCATTCGCCTTTAGACTGAGAAAATGCAACTGGTAGCCAATATTCTTACAGTGGACCGACTTACGTACAGGAAAGTGCTTAGAACGTGTGCGGGTTGATGGTCGCAAATGACCGCACATTCCGTCAGAGCATCCTGGTAGCGGTCCCTATTCTCAAACAAGTGTCACCTTTCGACTTCAAGTATTCGTAACCAGAATCCCTCAGTGTTGGTCCAAGGTGATCGCTCTAATGGGCTTACTTAACGAAAAGTATTCATTATTATTAATTATTTATTCATTCAAAAAATGCTTGATTGAACGTTTCTGCAAATTGACAGAAATGCGATGTGATGATTTCAATGCCGCGCACATCTGAAGGTACGTACTTCCTCAACGATTATCAATTGAAGTGGGTTGATATTGAACGTGACCTAGTTTCAAGTGTGACAGCCGCTTGAATCTGAGGAGTATACGAACAGAAATGCTGCTGCCGCGAAACGCGAATGGTGGGCATTTAGTCGGTTCTGAATGAAAATACGTGAGACCAGTTTTGGAATATGGCTAGATAATGACCTTTCCACAAACTAAGGGAAAACCCTGGAAAACTTGCAACGGCGGGTGACGAAAAGATTACCAGTATTAAAATCAAATCCTTATGTGAAGGGAGTTCAACGCCTCAACATCATATTGGTCATTATTTGAATTGTGCTCTACGAATTGCTACGAACTTGTCGCATATAATTAGGAGTCTATGGTAACAAACTGCGTGAATTTATTCTCTCGTGTAAGGGTGAAAACCCATGTCCATGCTTTCAATTTCCAAAAGCAATTAACACTATGCTTAAGACAAGGATTTACGCTCTATAAAGGGATCGTTGACTTTTGAACTGTCTGCCGGAAGAGGTTATTGAAACAAGATCTGGAAACCAGCTCAAGGAACTATTGGATAATGTGTTGCGTGTAATTAATTGTAAGCCGGGCAACACCGCACAGGATTAATTCAACTGGGGTTTACCTAGACTAAGTTGTTGATGGAAAGGGTTTCGGTTGACTATGGCTTGACTGTCTGTCCTCTATCAAGAAAAAGAAGAAGACCATTCACGCCTCAACCACAAGCTCACCTCCCGCCTAGCTTTTCCAGATTTTCGTTATTTCGAAGGCTTTATGCTCTTCTTTGGTCATCTCAATTAACCATTTCAGAACAGTGAATTTATACATATATAACTTTTTATAATTTATTATGACAAGTGTATTACCATTCAATAATCCAATAGAATATTAAGGTGTAAGAATCAATAAAAGTTTTAAAAACTGCAGATTGACATGCACAAGGGATCATAAAATTAAGAAGGTAAAGATTTACGACCATTTAGACTAACTATATTGACCACTACTCTGGTGGACACCGTGCTCTAGCTGTATCCATACACGAGAAAAATTGCGCTATCGCGGAAGTTGGCAAACGTTCTTGGTAGTGAGCATAGCGATGCGAGTATTCCTGATCTAGAAAAGTATGTCGACCGACTACAACAAAGTTGGCAACGTAATATAACTCAAAACTTATCTGCTCAAATACATATCATCCAACACTTTTATCCAGATACAGCTCATGCCCTTTACCCCGACATCAAAATAATAATCGAAAGTTTATTCATTCCATTTCCATTAGTTTACATGAAGTTAGCGCAATGTGTCGGCGAAGCAAAGCTTTGTTCCACCAAACTTGCAACCTTTAATTTCATTAAACTTATTCAATATTTCGGTTAAATCTGTTATATTCGCACTCGAATGGATACATGCTGTCATTATATCTCGTCTTAAATCAGGTATTTCGCACCTCATCACTAATTATCGCCCAATAAATAACACACCTTTCCTCTCTAGACTATTCGAATAGTTGCTCAAGAATGCATTAATAGCTTATTTGGGCCCAAATGCTTTGTCTTCATTTCAACATGGCTTTTTGAACCAGTTCCTCTTTAAATGAATTCAAATAACATCTGGCTTCATTTATTACCATAGATAAAATTTGCAATCTTCTCAACTTAGATGTTCTACCTGATGATTTATATAATAATGTCATTCCTGGGTATTGTTATTAAATAAATTTTCGTAACGTTCGAAACAAAATTCTCCCGCTTCCGAGTATTTTCTTCGCAGTATAATTGTGAATCCGCGCCCAAATGAAAGTGGCTCTCAGACCTCAACCTGGTTGAATAAATTTCCTTCGCCTAGTGGACAGAAAAACGGTTCATATTGAGGAAAGATAAATTTATCTTGAACTATCAAAATGAAAATTTTGGTACATCAACAACAGAGATTATTCGCTTATCCTCGTTGGACCTCATCCGTGAATCATCAGTGCTTCCGGGATCATTCATTGACTTTTCTTCGCAATACCTGTGTTTTTGTACTATATCAGATCACGTATAGACTATCTGAAAGCGAATTTTAAATACCTTTACCTTTATATTTATTGAACGTTAAAATCCGCTTACGAAATGACCTTGAAATTTGGTTTGCAAATGAACATACTACAATCTGGTTGTACAAACTTTTTGGAAATTATTGATCATGGTCAACATGCCTTGGATTTCCAAGAATAAAAATTTACTTATTCATTTACCTAAGTCCTGCATTACCTGTTATCTGAAATATTTGAACTGTGTAACCGCTTCCATTGATCAAGGATTAGCTGTACTGTCAGTATTCTAAGACATTACCAAAGCATTTGATAAGATTCATCATCCTTTAATTCTCCTAAAATAATCATCACTCGGCTTCTATTAATTTGGTTCGGTTCATATCTTTCTGATCGTTGATGCCATATTCTCTGAAACTCAACATATACCAAGTGGAGTCATTCAGGGTATGGCATTTTTCTGTAAACATTTTTGTCTGTATCAATCAATGTACACTTCTTTGAATTGTACCCGGATTTTACGAATTAAAATTTCCGTTCGCTCGGAGTTGCTCTTCTCATCTCCTTTGATACCCGTACTGCGTGCTTGGAGTTCTGACTGTGGATTATGGAAAGATTGCTTGCCTGCTATGAAAGGACCGCTACATATTTTAGCCGCACCTAATTCTTGGATTTACCGCGGTGATAATACTTTGAAGTTTGGACCGGAATAGTCAATTGCCAAGCCGGGGAGAATCGCTTTCAGTTCAATCGACGAATTATTGTGAGTGGTTACCTTTTTTTACTTTTTACACATATACTGTAATTTCACGTAGCCTGAACCACCACAATTTGGTGAGCCCGATTATTTTCGTCATAGGATACTCCCCACTATTTTGATTTTGTGGCATATTTTTACATTTTTTTATCAATATGGACAGTATCCCACAGGCAGCACATATCCCAGCAGATATTGGTCATTTATCACTTCCTGAGTTTGGCGTAGCAAACCCTAGATTATGGTTCGCTCAAGTAGAAGCTATTTCCAAAACTCGACGCATTACTAGCCAAAAAGCAATGTACTGTTACGTCATAGGAAGTTTACCACACGCAGTGGCATCCGAAGTTGCTGATATCATATACAACAGACCTGTTGATAAACCGTATGATGAACTGAAATCAGCTTTGATATCGCGTATAGCAGCATCTGATGCGAAAATTACTTTCGGGTATCGAACTAGGTGACAATACACCGTCGCAACTCCTTTTGCCGAATGATCGATTTACAGGGTACAACACCAGTTGGCGAACCGATTTTAAAAGAATTGTGGCTGCAAAGACTACCCAACGATGTCCGAAAAGCACTTTCGGTGGTCGAAGATTACAAGTTAGATAATCTTGCTGCCATCGCCGATCGAGTGTATGAAAATCATAAGCCAACCATTGCAGTAGTACAATCGCTTCATTAATCAAATCCTTCAACGATAGAATCAGAAATCTCCGAGTTCAAATCACGACTCGACAAACTTTGCATGCACATACGTACTTCACGAAATGATCGATTTCGGTCATCACAGAGACACAGTCCGAATGGACGATATTCACGAAGTCGGAGTAAAGAGCCAGGTCTTTTCTATTACCACCGCGCATTCGGTGAACCCGCACACAGATGCACCAGACCCTGCAGTTTTGTTTCCAAATCTAACGAGCAGGGAAACGATTATGCAGTAGGAACGGCTGCACTGCCTGGCAACAAAGTCAGCCGCCTACTCTATATCTCTGACAACACAACGAAATTGCGTTTTCTGGTAGACACCGGTGCGGAACTCAGCGTCATCCCACCTAACGAAATCGAACGCAAGTGTCCGTCGTGATTGACTCTTCAGGCGGCCCACGGTACTCGGATAGCCACTTATGGTCATCGGTCCCTCGCGGTAGACCTGGGCTTACGAAGATCGTTCCACTGGGTGTTCACCATTGTAGACGTGAAAACTCCGATTTTTGGTGCAGATTTTTGTCTAATTTCAACCTCGCGGTGGACTTAAGCCAACGAAGGCTTGTTGATAACACCACGAAGTTAAATTTAATAGGCAAATACCATTACACACCCATACAGTCTATTCGAGTTTTGACTCCACTTGTCACCCAGTCTTGTAAGGAACTCATAGTCCAGTTTCCGGAGATCTTCAAACCACAGTCATTCACAAATGTGGTCAAACACCACATTGTCACACGTGGCCCTCCCGTTTTGCCAAACCACGTAGACTAGCTCCAAACAAACTGGCGATCGCCAAACAAGAGTTTGAACATATGTTGGAGCTAGGAATCATCCGCCCGTCGACCTCACCATGGGCTTATCCTCTACATATGGTCGAAAAACGTACCGCAGATACGTGGCGCCCATGCGGAGATTATAGGGCACCTAATCGCAATACGGTACCAGACCGTTACCCCATTCCACACATCCACGATTTTACGTCGTCCGTAATCGGAAAAACCGTGTTCTCGAAGCTTAACCTAGTACGTGCCTATCACCAAATCCCAGTTGCGAAAGAATATATCCCTAAAACGGCTGTCACGACACCATTTGGCTTATATGAATTCGTACGAATGCCATTTGGTCTCCGAAATGCCGCACAAACTTTCCAGCGTTTTATGGATCAAGTATTTAAGGGATTGCCCCTCGTATACGTTTATATTGATGATGTGCTAATTGCTAGCAACACATCGACAGAACATGTTGAGCATATTCGAGAGCTTTTTCAGCGCCTATCTCAGTATGGTATTGTCGTGAATCCAGATAAATGCATCTTCAGTATCAGTATCACAGGGCGATAGTCGACCAAGTCGAAACGAGTGTCCAGATTCTTTCGGAGGTGTGCTTAAAAACACCCACCACTACCAGGATTGATTCGTAAGTAACACAGACGTGTGTAACTGTGAATGGAAGATGGGAGATGTCTCATCACCGAAAGGTGAGAGAGTTATGCATGTTGCATGTCCAATCGAATGAAAAGACGATGGACAGCAGTTTATTTCCACAAATGCGAAAAAATGAAAAAGAAACTCTTTTTTGTGTTTCAAAATATTTTTCGAATATTTTTGTGTTTTTTTATCATAAAAATGAGGGATTTAGTCTTAAGGGTAATGCTCCGGGAAGAGCTCCTGCCAACGTTCGTCCAGCCCATGTTTGAACGCAATTACTGAAGTTGCCAAGATTAGTTCTGCGGGAAGTGAGTTCCATGCGTTCACTATACGGATGCTAAAGAAGTGCGTTCTGGATTCGAGCATGGTGTGCTGTTTACTTAGCTTAAAACTGTGCCCTCGTGTACCAACCAAAGGAGAGAACCGAAAGAAGTCATCGAATTCTAAACAACTTAGTCCTTTGACAACCTTAAAGGTCTATATAAGATCCCCCCCAAGTTGCCTCCTCCTAAGTGAGAAAAGTCCCAGTGCTAATAGACGATTTTCATAATTGGTGTGTGCTAACCCCTCGATCATGCGAGTGGCCAGCTTCTGTACCTTTTCTAGCTGCACTATATCCTTCTGGTAATACGGCTTCCAAGCATGGATACAGTATTATAATAATAATATATATTCTTGGATATCCAAGGCATGTAATACATGATCAGTTTATCAAAATTGGAACAGCAAAAGTAAAAAATATAACGGTGCAAATGACCGAAGTGAGCGGGATTCTCAAACATTTTTTCCGTACAATAATGGAAACGAATATACAGAAAGTAAGAAAAAAAACCTGATGTCTAATAACAATAAGAATTTATTTTGTCAGAAGTTACGAATTGCAAGGATGGGAAAACATGGAGAACATAAATGGAAGGTAATTATGGAAAATGTGAAGTGAATTATAATAAATTGTCATAAAAAATTGATAAAAAAATTATATATGTATAAATTTATGTTTTTTACGGAGAAATTGGTTGAGAACATGGAAAAGTGAACATAAATCCATCAGAATAAGAAAATTCTAAATGTGGCGTTACTATTGCCTTGTAGAGGGGCAATAGCACCTCAGCTTTTCTGCAAGTGAGGGCTGAACGTAGTCGAAAGAGTTCCCTGCTGGCCCTTTGAGCTGCAGCAGCACATTGGTCAGCCCACTTAAAGTTTGCGGAGACTACGATTCCTAGGTCCTTAGTAGACTTTACCCTACGGAACTCCGTGTGATCTGAGGGCGTAGTCACAATCATGTTGCCTGCTAGTGTAGAAAGCAAGTGACTATTATCTAGGTTAAGGGGAAGGTCCCACTTACCCGCCCATGCTGTTACAGCTTCCACATCACTTATCAGATCGGAGTTATCCGACCTACCGACAATTTTAACGTCGTCAGCAAACATATAACATGGTGAGCGCAGTTGGCTGGCTAGATCATCAATGAAGATGAGGAACAGCAACGGCCCCAAGACTGAGCCCTGGGGAACCCAACTCGTTACATGCGCACTTGCGGAGTAAGTATCATCTACCCTGACAGTAAAGGAACGGTCGCTAAGGAATGCTCGAATCCAGCCCAGAAGGTTCCCTGATACTCCTATGGCTGAGAGTTTGAGAAGCAAGAGCCTATGGTTGACTGTATCAAAAGCCTTACTAAAGTCGAGATAGAAGACTTCTACAGCTATACCATCATCCATCCTCTTAGTAACCTCGTTCAGAAAGCTCAACAAATTTGTCAGACATGACCTACCTTTTAGGAAGCCGTGTTGTGCGCCATTCAAAAAAGAGTGTTTGGTTAGATATCCACATATTTTATCGCGGATCAATCTTTCCATAACCTTACATAGTACACTAGTGAGGCTAACCGGGCGGTAATTATTGACCGCCGAGGAAGCTCCTCCCTTATGGATAGGTACTAAAACGGCTGTTCTCCAGTCTAAAGGAAGGGTGCCCTGACTGAGGGATGATGTGAAAAGTTCTGTGATCGGCACAGCTAACATAGGCGCTAGCAGTCTGATCATTCGTGGATGGATGCTATCGGGCCCAGCCGACTTGTTGTAAGCTAGGCTGGCCAATATATTCTCAAAAATGTGTACCTCGAATGTAAGGTCAGTGCAGAGGGGGCGATCAGAGAGTACACATTGGAGTGATGGCGCAGATGCATTCGAGTTATAATCTCGGCGTTGTACGCCTTGAAAATGCGCGGAAAACAATTGAGCCTTTTCAGTGCTTGCAATGACGGCTGAGCCATCGTCCCTTCTCAAGGTACCTACACCTTTTCGTGTTGACCCTTTAGATTGAACGTAGCTGTAGTAACGTTTCGGATGAGTATGGGCCTCTTGAGCGAGTCTCATTTCGAAAGAAATCTTTGCTCCACGTATCTTGGAAACAACTATGTTTCGCGCTTCTTTGTAACGGGCCCAGGTCCCACATGAGGGAGTAAGCTTATAACGCCTCCATTTTGCGTCGCGGTGACGTACGCTACGGGAAACTGAGGCTGACCACCATTGAGGTTTACCATTTTGCGAACGGGTAAGAGAGGAGCGAATCGATCCTGAAGTTGAAGGATGTTATTCTTGATCTGCCCCCACATCCCATCCACATGGTCAATGTTTTGCCATGGGAGTAGCGCTGCTGCCTGTAATAGGGAAGCAGGGTCGATCCTCTGGAAGCTTCGAGACATCTTAAGTGGGGGTTTACCAAATGACAGAAGTAACTCGCAGGCTAACACTACGTGGTCGCTCTTTCCTAGTGGTGGCAGTACGACCAAATTTTGTATACCGCTTTCAGAAGTTGAAATAACTAGGTCAAGAATAGACGGAGACTGACCCTCGCGGAATCTAGTTGGTTCGTTAACGTGTTGGTAAAGTGCATGGGAGTGTAACCAGTCCAGAAAATCGTTCGCGACTCCTGGGGCATGTGAGGTTTGGTACTCCCAGTTTATTTCGGGTAGATTAAAATCGCCGAAGATTACAACACGTGGTGATACGGCTAAAAGAGACGAGAGCTGAATTTGCAAAAGAGCATCTTCTTCCAAACTAGTGCTCGGACTACGGTAGATGCAGCTTACAACTATACGCGTGCATCCATGTATGAGCAAGGCAGATATTATCTGCACATTCGTTGTAGAAAAAGAAATACTTTTCTCGAAGGGAATAGCTTTATCAATAAGGAGCAACGCCCCTCCTGCTAGCTTACCCAGGGGTCGATCGCATCTTACGGCGCTAAACCTATCCGCGATTAAAGCTGGTCATCATGAGACAACCATGATTCCGTGACACCCACAATTTTGCAGTGGGTGTCGTCAACTCTACAGAGGAGTTCAGCCCATTTATTTCTAATGCTACAAGCGTTTGTATAGAACAGAAGAGCACTATCATGTGGGGCCAGACTCCCGCTGTTAGGGCTACCTAAGAGCTCTTCGTCCTCGGGCGTAATGCCCGAGGCTGCTTCGCGTTTTTTGAAGGCTGAATTTCATCAAGAGATACAGCATTCGTTTTTGAAGCAGACGACAACTCTTGGCATCTAGTTCCATCTTCATGGTCTGAGTCACTACAACTCATCCACGATTCATCCTCTAAAGGACGAAGCACGACAGTGGCGCACTTCAATGTTGGAGTAAAATTCTCCTGTGTTAGCGTCATCGCCACACTGTTGTCATTTTCTAAGCTTCGACTCTGGAGCGAATTTGGTGAGCTACGAGTTACAGCTAACTTAGACTTTCTAGCTCTAATTGGGCTAGAAGTTTTCAGGTGTGCCGGGGTGTCAGGTTGTACGACGCATTTTCCCTCGACGCAGTTAAGCTTCTCTGCTTTCGAAAGGAAGTAGTCGCGATCACATTGCTTTGTGAATTCGACTACAATTGGCCGCGGCGATCTGGTAGATGCGTCATTTGGGCCACCCCTCCATTTCCCGACCCTGTGAACTCGCTTCAGCGGAGTATTAGGTCGCATGCCTGAAGCACGGAGTAGGTCGATAACCTTTCTCCGATCGCTTTCCTTACGAGCCTTTGATTCTCGGAAAAAAAGCTCAACCTGCCTTAAAATCAGGACATTTTTAGTTTGTGTTGAGCTAACTTGGTTCCTGGCTTGCAGCTCGGCAACCACTTTTCCTAAATGGTGGACTTCCCTAGCTAGAGCGCGAACGTCCTTAGTCGGGCTTATGTGAACACCCCTATTTTCTCTAACTTTTTTCCATGGAGCCTTTGGGGGACAGGAAGATGGCGATGATTTCGCCTTCTGTGTTTTCTAAGTAGTGGTATGCTGGCTGGAGGTAGACGGGACCCCTGACCTAGCTACTTCGGCAAACGTTTTGGTTTTCAAAAATGGACGAGGAGGAGAACGCTTACGTTCTTCGAGACGCTTACGCACCTCAACCAAAGTTTCCACGGACTTCATGCAGTCAGCTCATAGCCATGTAAGCCATCGATGGGCCGCATAAACCTTAAATTGTGCTGACGACAGTCCACAGCATTTGGGATGAGCCCAACGCAGGCACACGTCGCACTCTATAACTTTGAAAACCTTCTTGTTCAAGCTAGAGTAAAGGCAAAGACAAAAATTTTGACTCATTTTGCTAATCATCCTGCTAATCTTTCATGTGGAAACACTAGACTTTCTCGGTCACCGCATCGATTCCACCGGAATTAAACCCGATGAACAGAAAGTCTCTGCCATCCGAGATTATCCATGCCCGACTTCAATCCGCCAGCTGCGTCGATTTCTTGGCCTAGTCGACTACTACACATGATTTATTCCCCATTGCGCGAAGTTAGCTCAACCGTTTACGGATTTACTTCGCTGCAAAGAAAGAAATGTTTTAATGAATCCACAAGCGAATAAAGCTTTTGACGCGCTTGAATCCGCCCTTGAGCAGGCGACAACTCTGACTTATATATCAGCTGAGACAGATGCTCGCTTATCGCTTGTTACCGATGCATCAAACGAAGCGGCAGGCGCAGTACTCCAACAAGAGGTCGATAACACGATTAGACCCCTAGCCTGCTTCTCACGCCGACTGCAGCCAGCGCAGACACGATATAGTACCTTTGGTCGCGAGCTCCTCGCTGTGTATTATGTATGCCATTCGGCATTTCTGGCATTTACTCGAAGGTCGCAGTTTCACGGTTTACACCGACCATAAACCGTTAACGTTTGCTCTTTCTGCATCATCGGATCGATATTCGCCTCGAGAAATACGTCACTTGGATCATATCTCGCAATTCACGAGCGACATTCGATATCTTTCCGGCCCGTCAAACACGTTTGCAGATATATTCTTTCGGATTCAGTTAAGTGCTATCGATCTGCCTGGAATCGACTTTGAGCAATTGGCACGATCACAGCAAAATGACCCAGTAATAAACCGGTACATTACTTCCCAATCAGGTAAAATCCGCCGTATTCCGATTCCTGATTCCAAGTTTTATCTAGTTTGTGACATGTTTACTGATAAAGCCCGTCCGATTGTCCCATCAGATTTGAGACGTACCGTATTCGAGCATTTGCATGGTTTATCGCATCACGGAATAAAAGGTACTTGAAAGCTGATTAGCTCTCGTTATTTTTGGTCCGACATGCATAAAGACATTCAACATTGGACCAAGAGTTGACTCCGATGTCAACAAAGCAAAGTCCAACGTCACACCATCAGTTCCCCTGGTGTATTTCCACCTGTTACGGAGCGCTTGAATCTCGTTGGTCCATTAGCGGTCTCTAACGGTTGCACCTATATATTGACCTGCGTCGACCGTTTTACCCGTTGGCCATTGGCTGTAGCCATACAGAATATCAGTGCAGAAACGGTTGCGAAAGCTTTCGTTCAAGATTGGATCAGCAACTTTGGTGTACCGAACACTATTACCACTGACAGAGGTTCTCAATTCCAGTCAACGCTTTTTCGGGAATTGAATAGAACACTCGGTACAAAGCACATACAGACTACAGCCTACCATCCTTCTACAAATGACTTAGTCGAAAGATTTCACCGGCAACTCAAAGCCGCAATCATGAGTCACGGGAATTCAGAACGTTGGTCCGAGTCATTGCCTTTGGTGCTTCTTGGTATCCGTACAACCGTGAAAGAATACCTGGGTTGCTCAGCTGCCGAGATGGTGTACGGGAGTACACTTAACCTACCTAGCGAATTTTTGACATCTTCCGATTCACCAAATGATCTTACAGCTCCACAATATGTAGGTCGCCTTCGCAGCTTCATGAACTCATTACGAGCTATAAACTCGCCAACAAACTCAACCGTTCTATATCCCGGCAGA
>JACCGJ010005054.1:0-13685 GCA_013407085.1 Atriophallophorus winterbourni | reverse complement strand
GGGAAAAATCAATTATCATCATTGTTCAGTCGCTCTGCAATGCGCGGTCTCACCAGATCGATACTCACCTCACGTGGCGACAAAATCGATATGAAATCCTCGTAAATCATGCGAGCTTTTTCTTCTACCAGTTCAGGATTGGTTTCTTTTTTCAATTCTTCACAAGCCAACCAAAACATGATGTTCTCCTCGCTATATTCCGAGCGCAAAAAGTGACGAAATAATTTCCTTCCCGCTGGGAATTAGATGAAAACGAGATTAATGTTAATATGCGGTTTTCTACCATACACTTTACTTTGCTTCGGGTAGATTGTATTCAAACGCTAGGGAAAGTACAACCGAGTGTCAGATATTGATTAAAATCAGATGGTGACTGTGTATCGTGAAAACATACATTTTGCTGAGATGTGAGAACATCAGTTTAAAAGAACAAGTTGAGGAATATACCGAGGCAATGTGAATGAAGAGAGTGTTTGGCACTTTACTGAAAATTATGTCGAATAAAATTCAGTGGCCTTTTGCAACAGCGCAGCCTATGGTGGCTTGGCCATGTCTACAAAATAGAAAATGATGGTATTCCGAAAAATATGCTCTATGGTGAGTTGCAATTAGGAAGTCGTCCATTTGCAGTACAAAAATGTTTGCAAAAGAGATATGAAAGCTCTTGGCATTGACCCTGCGAACTGGAAAGTACTTGCTATTGACTGCTCACTTTGGAAGCATTGTATAAAGCGTCGTCTGCAAACTCGGAAGGAGCAGATACAGCTATTGGCTGCTGAACGCAGATCACGCCGCAGGCGTGCAACTGATGCAATACAACCGAGTTCTGACTATCGTTGCCAGCGCTGTGGGAGAGATCGTTCCTCCCGAATCGGACTGTTTAGTCATTGAAAAAGCTGTTGAATATGATACTTCATGCGATTGTGATGTACATCCATGGTCGACATTGATCGAATGAGGCCAACAAAACAACAACAACAGACGTCTATTTTTCGGTCTACTAAAGAAGCTTGGTTCTAGGACAAGGCCATATGGTGTGTGGCTTCATACGTAAATAAATTTTAGAGCGGGGCCTTTGAATCAGCCGTGCTCAGAATTAATGTTTTCATGCGTTTTTATTTTTTCAGTCAACACGGAACCTTTTGTTTTTGAAACGTTTTAACATGTCTCGAACATGTAAACGAAGGACGTTTGAAGCCCCGCACGCTTTAAATGCTGCGAAATATTTTTATTTTGAAGGATGATGAATTTGTTGCGCCGGTCAGAAAAATGCGAGAGAAAAATCATACATGGGGGTTTAAAAATCGTGCAGCATGACTTTTCACCAACATCCATCACAATCACAAAGCTTAATGCCTGCAGACGAAACCAAAGCTGTTTTGATTTTGAATGTGACTGGCAGTCTCAAATTTTCCCATCAAAGTTTGACGTCCCTCTTATTCGTATTGAATTTCTGTGTTTAAACTATTTTGATTAACTGAAAATTCGTTTTAAAGAATAAAGTTTTCTTCTTCTTCTTCTTTTTCTTCTTTCTAAATGGGCTCCCTTAGGCGAATGTAAGGTATCGGATAATTCCACGCGAAATGTCGTTGGCTCATGATGTTTTCGCCAACACCAGCATGTCTGAGAAAGACATTGAATTCTCCAACAAAGTCATTTCAGTGGGCTGGAAAGTAGATTGCGTAATACTGTCCAAGAGATGGGTGTCTGTCATCTATATGTGAATGAATGCTGATTGCTTTCCAGCTACGATGCATCTGTTGCGTATCAGCATAACTCGCATAGATATTTATTTATTTCGTACTCGTAAAGATTTTGAAACATTTAAGACTCTGGTAATATCGACAATAACGAAATCTAATGTCTTGAGAATATTCCAAGGTTATACGTTTAACCAAAGCATCCCACTTATTTTCTACCACACGAAATATTTCCTGAAAATTTGAGAAAATTCGCCAAAAGGCTCATACGTTAAAAGGCAAACCATTCAAAATCATATAGGCGGCGTTGTTTAATAACATCACTCTGATAATTTCATTTATAATTAGTTGCCATTTTTTTCTTCGATAATGTTACATAATATAGCGCACAACAAACGTTTATTTCCCCCAAATTTCCTTTGTTCAATATTCTAATGCACTGTAACGATGGCAAACGATACTTAATTCAGCTATTGATTTGTCCAAACTGGAAGTTAGTCGCGATGATTTATTTTTCTCGTTCCTGATTTGCTGATGTCATTTTGTGATCGTTATTTGTTTGCTAGTTTAGTTGAATACCATTAGGTTAAACCGATACAAAATAGCGCTTTCTTATCAAAAAACCTTGTGAGAGACGATTTAAAATTTTATTGAGAAGTTAAAATTTAAATGATGTATACCACCACGTTTTATACAACAGCAGCTTGCAATATAACGTTGTTTACCACTATATCATCGTTTCAAGGCTCGCTGAAACTGAGTTTACTGTCTCCACTTAATGACGGAAAATAGCCGGCAACCGGCAGTGGCGTGCAAGCGATGAGGATGTGAGCACCAAAATACATTTTGTTTTCTCGTTTCTGATTGGCTGCCGTCATTTTGGTGATCGATATGGGTCGATATTTTTACAGCCGTGGGATTTTGCTAGCTTGATTGAATGCCATTCGATTTTAACCGAAACAAACTACATCAAATGTGGGAACGAGCGCTTTATTGTCAAAATTCATCTGAGAAACGATTAAAATTTTTAGTGAGAAAGTGAAATTTAAATGATATATACCACCACGGAAATTTAACATTTTAAGATGAATAATTTTCAAGAAGCGCAAGCAATAATTTGAACGCGTGTACACTGAAGGTCATATACATCCGTGAAAAGAAATTCAAGTTTACACTTCCAAACTAGTACCAGAACAAATCCTGTAATACTCAACCGCCAACGTCTGTGATTGTTATACATATCTTGCTGACATGAGTAATCAAAAGAAACCTGGTTTAAATGTCGCGCTAATAAGAGCCTCCTTAGCGCGACGATATTCAAGTCCCACCAATCTGACTTTCAATATTAAGTATTTGAGATGGAAAACCCTATTTGGTTTAGCTGCTCGCTCAAGGTCAGAATTATTACTACAGAAAATGCAGAGTATTTCTCAATGCCAGAAGTGATACCATCAGCAACATCTTGGGTTATATTCGAATTTATGTATGCCTATGCTCAAAGTTTGTTTATATTTATGGTTGCTTTACATTAAGAGAAGTGAAACGCTTGTTTATACATAAGAAATATTGTATTGAATCCAATGATATTTCTGTGGTTGGTGATTCTAAAATGACTCCTTGATAACAAAAATGCTCATCTCCACGCATTTGCATCACACACACCCTACGACCGCTTTCTGCTGTTTGCACTCATCAACAAGGGACAGTATGATCGCGATCCTCATTCGCTTGAAACAGTGGAGGAATTGTAAACAAGGAGCGATTGTATGCCACTGTTTGATAAGGTTGACACAACCAATCTGTTCAATCACATGTGACTCATTGATAATGCTTTCTAAAATTGATTGATCGGGTCTCTAAGGTAACCTGGTGTCGTATCTTGAACATATCGTGGGTGGACAGAGTGACTAATGCTGAAGTGCTTTCGAAAGCTGGTTAACAGAGCATGTTCACCCTATTGCTACAGCGCCGCCTGCGGTGGCTTGGTCATGTCTACAGAATTGAAAATGGTCGTATTCTGAAATATCTACCCTATGGTGAGTTGCATTTAGGAAGTCGGCCATTAAGCAGACCACACTTGCGGTACAAAGATGTTTACAAAAGAGATGTGAAAGCTCTTATCATTGACCACTTGAGCTGGAAAGAACTTGCTCTTGACCGCTCAATTTGGAGTCATTGTGTAAAGCGTCGTCTGCAAACGGTAGAGGAGCAGATACAGCTCTTTGCTGCTAAACGCAGATCACGCCGCCGGCGTGTAACAGACGCCCTACAACATAGTTCTGACTATCTTTGCAAGCGCTGCGGGATAGATTGTTTCTCCCGAATCGGACTGTTTAGTCATTCAAAAAGCTTTAAAACATGAAATTCATGCGATTGTGATGTACATCCATGGTCGACATTGACAGAAGGAGGCCAAGAAGTTGTCCCTTTTCAAATGAGGAAAACTGTAAGATCTACATCGTCCTTTCCCTGTGACCTTGCCCGTATTACCGTTACCTTTTGTGTTCGGTTCACCGCAAATTAACTTCCAAGTCATAATTTGCAGTGCTTTAAAAATCGATCGAACATATCGATCCGATTATCAAAGCGAATATTCATGCACCCACTTATTAATATAACGCTAATTTTCTATCTCATAGCAAGCACTCGCTTAATGACGGATAAGTATAATAATTTACCTCTAATTTCTCATTTTCTCTAGACAAATCGTCAAATAATGTGTATATTAATCACGGCATTTAGAATTCCGCGTTTTGTCAGAAATGGAATGCATCGCGAGCGGAGCTGAACGTTGTTTAATTACCGGTCGTTTAATCAATATTCATGATGGATGTGCACGGTGCATGAATACCATTCTTTTCTTTATTTGCCCATTTCTAAAATGAGGTGTATGTAAAATTACATCTCGGCAGCCTAATGTCGACGTAGAGTATATGGATTGTAGCAATATGTTTTCGAATAGTCAGGGGAAAGTGAGTGAGCGGGTGATTGTATTGGATCTATATATTCCACGGCTTACGTATATTCCTTTCGTGTTTAGGGAAATATGCATGTTGGTTGTGTAAATGCTATCGATAAATAGATTCGATATGTAGAACATTCCATCAATACAACACTCTGAAGCGATACGTAGAATGTTGACCCGGGCAGCCATACGCGTAACTTATAGGTAGGGGAAAACTATCCGTTCAGTTCTGATGCACCTCAAAGATAAAAAAATTTTAAGTAGCGTCACGAACAGCATCTACAGAATTAACTGTAAGGACTGTTCAGGGAAATTCATACTAGAATTGAAGAACACCGAAAGCGTGTCCGGAGACAGCCCCGGGATGCGAGGGAATATCAATCCCTTATTCCACGTTTTAGATACGGGCCACAGCGCCGATTTAGACAATGTGGCAATATTGAGACGTATAGCGAACGCCTACATGCAAATGCAGTCGAAATTGCCAAGGCAGGTTTAGTGGCGGTCAATAAAGTGGATGGGGCACAAATCTCCACAATCTGGCGCTGGGCACTGATGCGAAGGTAAATAGTGTTAGTCACCTTATACCTACTTGTTAATTAGAGTTTTGTTTTTCTTCAAAAATAGCTTTACCTTAGCCCCATTAGTTATGTACTTTTACGCACGTGGGTCGCCTTGTCAACTGACCTTGACGGTGTTCACTTGTATCACATTGATGTGGATACACGCCAGTAAGTAAATCGACGTGACACACTGTAGGATACTATTGGCTATTTAGCGTTAAGTTCAAATAAGTGGTGGGGGGTTGACTACTACTTTATCATGTTCCCTGTCCTGACTATCACCCTTGGTCTGACGAAGCTTCTGTGTCAGAAGTGAAACGTTATCCAAAAACTGCTCTAACCGATTGCACTCGAATTTTTTTGCATTATGAATACACAATTGGTCCCAAACTTATTCCAATCGATTGCTGTCCACCCATGCAGGTTTTAATGATCATGCTCTAATGAGCGCAGAGAGTACAAGTTGTGGTGGATCCATTAGATCCACTAGTGTCATTTATGATCTATCGGATGTATTGCAGATAAACAGTCTCCAGTACACCATAAGCTCGAGAATCACAGAACATTTTGACTAAAACAATCACAAATCCACAAACATTGTATTAGAGAGCTGTTCGTGAGACGAGTGTGTCCGAATTATGCCTGTAGTTATCGAACGATATACCGATTTTGTCAAGGTCTGTCAACGTGACAAGGGCTCGACAACTACTGGGTACAGGAACCTGTCTGACAACTCAGATTGAAGTGATAACTGGTACGAGCAGAACCGTTTCAACCGCAGGTACTCAATTACATTAAAAAGCATGCGTGGGAGTTCATACGACTGATTCTTTCGGTCATGCAAATGTAAAACTGAAGTGACCGCTTGGTGTAAGTTTGTTTAAGGACACATTACTGCATCCAAGACAGCTGAATAATGGTCGTACTTTCGTGGACTCAGACTGCAGAGTAGTGAGCTCCATTTGTCACAAGCGCTTATCGCGCGCTTCCGGATGATACGCTGAACGGTAGGGGAACGATTGCACAAACTGAGACTCCCTGCTCCCGTTCGAAGTGATGTGATGCTAACATACAAAATATTAAATACCCCACATCATCCTTTAAACATTTATTGGAATACCGTGAGTCACGACATACACGCAGCCACACAGCGACACTACAATTTCCCAAATCCCGTATCAGCTGTCGGTGATATTTTTATTGTGTACGTGTCTGTTTCTTTTGGAATGCCTACCCCGATATTCTTATCATCTCTCCCAGCATCGAAACGTTTATTCGAAATTTGGATACTTATTTGTTGCATAACAACATCTGCGTATTGACTCATGGTAAGTATTCAACTGGACTATACTTGACAGGGAAAGAAACCTTGGGTTACAGAGAGGTTAAATAAGTAGGTAAGCGGTGTACACAAATAATAGGCACAGCTTCTGAGGATCAGCGGGGTAATTTCATCAGAAAAAGTCTCCTGGAGCTGATGAAATTACCCCGCTGATCCTCAGAAGCTGTGCCTATTCTTTGTGTACACCGCTTACCTACTAATTTAACCTCTCTATAACCCAAGGTTTCTTTCCCTGTGAATGGAAGACTGGTATCATTACCCCCATCTACAAATTAGGGAACCGTTCTGAAGTATCCAATTATCGACCAGTAACACTACTACCGGTGATCTCTAAAGTGATGGAGCGCCTCGTTGCAAACAGCATCAAAAATCACCTGGAAGATAATTGCTTGCTCGCAATCGAACAACATGGCTTCAGAAAAAGACACTCTTGCCTTTCAAACCTTCTCCTTGCCCTCGATGACTGGACACAAGCTGTGGACAAAGGTTTCACCATACATGCTTGTTATCTGGATATGTCCAAAGCATTCGATCGTGTTAACCACAGTTTGTTACTACAAAAAAATAGAGCAATGTGGCATCAAGGGCTAATTACTAGCCTGGTTGGAGGATTATCTCCGTGACCGTGTTATTCGAGTAAGGGTTGATGGTGCTTTGTCACGGCCCATTACAGTAACAAGTGGAGTGCCGCAGGGATCGGTGCTTGGACCAATTCTTTTCTTGCTCTATGTAAACGATTTACCAAAACTTGTTCGGTGCAAAATCTTGCTATTTGCGGATGATATCAAGTTGTGGACACAAGTACGCACAACTGAGGATTGCAGACAGCTTCAGCTGGACCTCAATGTCTTACAGGAATGGTCGGTTAGAAATGAACTTCCTTTCAATGTGAGAAAATGCAAGGTATTGACAGTTGGAAAACCCTTCGAGTTCTCTTACACCCTTGGTTCCCATACTCTTGAAATAACTGACAAGGAGAAGGACTTGGGTGTGTGGGTGAGCAGCACGTTGAAACCGTCACACAACGGTAAGGCTGTCTACGAAAAGACGTCAAAAGTACTGCTTTTGCTGAAACGCGTGTTTGGGAGTTTCACGAAGCCGACTGTTCATCGAATAATTATTACCTACTTGAGGCCCACCATGGAGTATGCGGTTCAGGCTTGGTCACCCTGGTTAAAGAAAGACATCAATCTCTTGCAGCGAATCTATCATCGGACCACGAAGCTCGTGTGCGGCTTAAAGCACAAACAATACGAAGATCGTATTGCAAACCTCAACCTCTTCGACTCTCCTTACCGACGTCTTAGAGGTGATCTGATCCTAATGTTTAACATATTGCATACCCCCAGCCATCCCCTTAATACACTATTCACACGACAACCACCAAGAACCAGCCGGAGTCATGAGTACACAGTACTAATTCCCGACTCGCGACTGAACTGTCGAAGATATTTTTATTCTGTACGTGTATGTTTCACTTGGAACTCCCTACCCTCGAATGTTGCACATGCACCCAACTTGGATATATTCAAATCCAGCTTAGACAAATTCCTGTCGACCCATCCGAACATTGAGACTATGTATTCCACAACCTAATAACTTTGAACTCACACATCAAATCATCTCGACCCCATGGACATACAAGTGCCATTCCACTGAGTGAAAACAGTTTCTATCATTTGGATTTTTACCTGATTCCCGAACGGTTCAGTAAGCAAACAAATCCGTTTTTACTGAGATATGTTATTTGTAAATTTCCATATTTTTCTGTGGTTTTTGTAAAGCTATATGCTTTTTAGACCATTAAAATTGAATTGAATTGAATTAAATTGAATTACAGTAACCTGTCATAGTATACTATTCTTGTTTGCAGGCGACATGAATGTAGTCATTTCTTTTCCATTTTTAGAAGCACAAAGCTACATTGCTAGGCTGAACAAAGATTTGGCTGCATTATCCAACCGGTGTGAAATTGATGGCCACTCATTCTCTGTAGATAAATCTAAGTTCATGCCTTCAAGATGCACTAATCCTAAGAGATCAATCCTTCTCAATTGTAAGCCTATTCAAATTATCCACTGCACACGTGAACATGGGTTCAGATATCCTGCATCGCTTGCATGCAACAGGCATATGCATCATGTGATCTCGAAGGCAAAGCAGAGTGTAAATATTATTCATAATTTCTTCACTCTCCCACATTGGAGGCTAGAAATTTATAAAAATTTTCACTATACCTCTCTTTGATTACTCTAATATAATATATAGCAGTATAAACAAAACCGATAGCATCGTTTTGGAAAAAAGTACCAAGTACTTTTACCAAATCAATCATTGGATATAGCTCGAATCAATCATATAGAGAAAGAAGTAAGCAGCTCAAGCTAGAACCCTTATGGTTCCGTAGAATTAGACACAACCTAATACTGTGTTTTAGAATAATATGGGCTTTGTGTTTAAAAACAATTTGTTCATTATTGGTCATGCTTAGCAAGCATTGTAGATCCAAGAATAAAATATTTATTTATGTATTTATGTATTTATTTTTAACGAGGCTTTTGATATGCAAATTAATTCATTGAAAATAGTAAAAATAATAGATAAGCAGTGATAAAAATGAAAGAGCTTTGGAAACGTCATTCTAAATATTATTAAAAATCATAGGTATAATGTTTATTTTGGAGTAAACTAAATCATAAAATACATGATCACTTTTCCTATTAACAAAATCGTGACATATAATAGTGATTATACCTTCAAACTAATATTAAAATTAGTGCATATTTAAAAGACCAACAAAATCTCATGCAAACCCAATTCAGGACAATTTATTCTTTAGTTGTCCAATGAAATATTATTTTAACAAATAGCATTGATATCGTTTACACGCACGCCGCAAGACCAGCTTCAATTTATTTGAACTCATCAGGTAAGCACAATGTCATATAAACAAGACCAAAAATGATAAAATAATCATTCTCGATAACTTTTTTATTTCCCGTTAAATAAGTATTCTCCTGCAAATGAGATGGAACAATTTCCGATTTGACCACTGAATCCGTAATTGGCTAGAATCATTGCATCCCAACGTTGTTGGCGTGTTCTCATTGGTCCGTAGACCCCATCCAATCGAATATGCTTATTGATTAATTGTAGAGTCGAATTTCACTCTTCGAAAAACTCTCAAACATGACAAGTTCTGCCTTTAGCGATGATTTCTGTGCTCTACCAAATGAATTCGTTTTCTTCTGGATACATTTTTACCGATATTACTGATTTGTAATCAAGTCATCGTTTAGTCAGTTTGTGTTCATGTATAATTAATGCTAACCTTCTTCTATCCAATATTTTTGAATATAACTTTTCATCCGATCGGTTTGATTTGTGGATATCTATCTGAAAGTTAGCTACCTCAGATCTATTCATACAAGAAACATCCATCTGCGTCATGTCGTGCTTTGTGTGCGTTACCCGTGGATTTTCTACATTTTTTCATTTATTTGAATCGTTTTTATGCTTTTGCTGTTAGATCAACCCATCGTGTTCACCACTATCAGAAACTACTCAGGAAACTGCACAACGTGAAATAAAACTCACACCATCATTCTTAAAGGCAATCTGATGAATTCGCGGCTAAATCGGGTGATGAAATATTCATACAACCAGTCAATTTCCGACAACTCCACACCATACCAGACAAACCAATTCCAGCCGTATCGATTTTTGTGCTCTGATTTGTACTTTTGTTTTGTTCACGAAACGTGCGTCGTCTGCATGAAATTCGTCAGTGGTAAGGTCGAATCTAGTACGTGTCACAACTGTTCCCAAATATGCCACGCAAAATGTGACAAATCATTGATCCTGGAGGCGTTATCAATCCTGAATGATGAAACATGCCTGGTGTATGCTACGTGTATTAAAAAGTTGTCGAGTTAAACCAAACGCAGATTTAAATGCCCGAACAAAAGTTGAGCAAAGCAACCTGAATAATCGGATGCTGAGCTTAGAGCTTATCATACAAACGTTAAAGTCATCGGTAGAGACTCTGGTAACCGCTCAGAATTCTCAGTTTGCCCGTATAGGATTATATTGATCAGAAACCACTGACGGTTTATACCAGTCAAATAAACGCTGAATCTTCGGAAATCTTTCAACACGAAGGTTCAGCTGTTGCAGATGTGCTTCAGAGACTTGATCAGCGTTATTTTAATCAAAAAGCCACCTTTACAAATTCGAACGGAGGCAAAGCCACCTGCTCATCTGAAGGTTCAGCGAAAACCCTCAGGTTCAAAACCAAAAGACACGGTGCAAAATAATCCCAAAGTTAACATGATAGGTATTTGATCTAAGGCGGTTGAAACGTTCAGCAACCAGATAAAGCGCCCGGCACATAGTGTAATTCGCTCCATGAAATAAGCGTGATTTGCACCAACGTAAAGGAAACGAGTGCCACTTTATTGAGGGACAGGCGAAAGAAGAATGTAAAAGGTTGTGCAGCAACCTGCACTTGGAGCCAGTTGAACCACTATCATTGATACGACAGAATCATAAATCTAGTTCCTCAAATCTGAACCACCCAAGGCTGCTTAAAATCACGGTAAACTCTGAAAGAGATCTTGAAAACATCTTACTATCCGCTTTCCTCCTGCGTAAGGAGCGTTCAGAGACCGCTGCAAGGATTTTCGCTTTTGTGCCCCGGTGTGAAAGGGCCCAGAACTGCCAGCAACAAGACCAAACGAAGCAGAATGATGATCGAAGTGTAGTCCTTTTTGAGTCTTAGAAGTTGATGGAGCAAATAATAGAGCAGTGCAGCGCAAACACGATTAGCTACAATGGAGATTCCTCAGTGATATACTTTGCTTGCAAGATGTGGCTGTGACGGACACGTTCCGCATCCTCAAATCTACGAATTATAAGGGCATCGGTCCTAAGCCCCTTAAAATAACGTTTCTACGCAAAGATATGTTGAACACGGTCAAAACTTATTGGGAAAATGGCCGCAGACAAATCCCGCGAGACATTAGACTAAGCGCATCGAAACTTTACATTGGAAAGATAGATGCACCACGAAGTTCAATAAAAAACACTACCAAGTCAATCAGTAGTTGACGTGTCAGAAACGAATTCTGTCGATACTATAGACCACTGTATTCCAACAGTACAATCTCAAAACAATCAGGCGTCCTTGCAGGCAAAATACCTTCAGATACCGACTCTGGAGTAGTCGGCCTAAAAGATATTCTGCATTCTGCTAGCGTCCTTCCCCAAACCCCATCCTTGTTGAGAAAAACAACTATGAAATGCATCTACACCAACGCACCATGTCTCGGAAACAAAATCGATGAACTGCGTGCAGTTTTTCAGAGATGTTCATCAGACATCATCGCTGTAACGGAAACGTGGCTACAGACTAAGCAAACAAATAGTGGACTAGAATTACCAGGAATGTCACTTATTCGTCATGACCGTGAAACCAGAGGAGGAGCAGTAGCTTTGTATTATAGACCAAGATTACGGATCCAGACATCGTGTTACTGGATACACTCTGGTGCTCAGTCCGACTAGCTAAAGGCGAAGACTGTGTTTTGGGAGTAGTATATCGCCCCACCGCCTGAAAGGAAACTTACAATGGCTCATACTGGATAAAATTCGCATGGTTACTTCTAGATTCAATAGTGGATTTTTGATTATGGGTGACTTCATATAACCCGAATTGGAGCAAGTACAATTTACCCGAACATCCCTCGATCGCGTGCATTCAGTGAGTGTTTGACGATATTCCCTCTTAATAAACCACATTGTAGGTAATACCCGATACCGCGGAGGAAACGATGTACCATCAGTATTAGATATCGTTCTGACAAGCAATGCAACATGACATTGTGATAACGTGCTTACGAAAGTCCACTGGGGAACTAAGTGATCACGTCGTCAGCCGTTTGACTATTGTTTGAAGCTGTAAGAACAAAGATTGCCCGTACTAAAAGAGTTACGGCGGATCCACACTAAGGCTTGAGCGATGCCCTGAAAAACACGTTAACTGCAACCGCAACAGCAATCGCGACATGAGTTTTTGATATGGTTTAACTATCTAATCTCGAAAGTTAAATCGAAGTGAGCTCCGAATTTGTCGTCAGAACTCAAGAAAAAATTTGAATTTAAGCTAACAAGCCGAACTCGTAAATGGTTAACGGTGCGAAATATTGCTTGGCGACACGATCGGCAAAACCCATCATCAGAGACCTGAGAAACATTCCGTTTACTGCGGAACAAATAAACAAATTTGTCATTCAAGACAAGTTGTGCTTCCAAGAGCGTGACCATCAAGCATGATGATGGAGCAAATCCCACAAATAATGTATCGTATGATTAACGATCACGCTAAGGGGAAAACCGGAGAGTAGTAGTAGCCGTCCGTGAATAGCTCAGCTGGACCAACAACAAACTGCAGCAGAAACTGCTGAGCTTTAGCACGTTTTATTCATCGTATAATTTACCCGATTGTAGACCATGCAATAAACAGCTCATCCAAAAACTTTCAAACACGGTGCCCTAAGGAAAAGAGGTCACGGAAAAAGCGCGTTCCCTCCAAGGTTGTATTTAAATTAAAACCGGAAAGTCTCCTGGGGCCAGACGGAATAACCCCGAAAATCTTGAAGCAATTTGCGAGTTTGCTATGCAAATACTCACTTATTTCTTCGAGCAAACACTGGCAAGCGGATTGATTCCTACAGATTGGAATCGAAGAATAATTTCTTCGACGTATCGAGGTAGAAATCGCTCCGATATTTCTAGTTACCGACCCGTTATTATATTACCAGTGATTTTAAAATTACTTGAGCGACTCATTGTTCACAATCTAATGAAACAATTCGAGAATAATCAGTTGATTTCGAGGAAGCAGCATGGATTTAGACGTTATTATTTCTGTTTGCCTAATTTACTGGTAACGCTAGATGATTGGACGAAATCGGTAAATAGGGGCAAGCAATACACGCCTACAACTTAGATATCTCAAAAACATTCGTTCATCTTGACCATATCATACTGATGCAGAAGCTTGAAAGGCTTGGTATCACTGGAAAGTTGTTGAATTAGCTAAATAACTACCTAAC
>JACCGJ010005053.1:0-17732 GCA_013407085.1 Atriophallophorus winterbourni | reverse complement strand
CAATCGTTCCCAAACAACAGAAACCTTTTAGCAATGCCTACAGATTGATTGACAATCGCAAACACAACAATCAGCTTATTTAATCAAAACTTATTTTGTTGCACTTGCACGTCTTTATCGACTACAAAAGTCTGTTTTGTAACAAATTTCTTCTTTGTTTGCACGGTCTGTTTTTATTTTTTCACAGACAGCCCCAGTCCGACTTGTCGAGCGCTCCGTATATAGTAGTCGCTATTGTTTTGTAGAAAAATTGCACGCAGAGTAAGTATTTGTTTTATTTTTTTTCACAATTGTCTGTGGTTTTAATTTTAACATTCCTGCTTTGCGAATTGGGCTCCAAACGGTAAATGCCACCTGTTTGCAATTGAGTTTTCGAATTTGGTACATAGCGTTCTAATTGCTACAAACGTGAGTCCATACCAAAGAACTTTGACCTAACCGACACGAACGACTGTTGAACTCGTTTCTGACTCTGGAGCATTTCCGCATACAGTGATCCGTTTCAATAAGCGTAGTTTAACATTAGATGTTGACTCATCTTTTCATCTAGCAAACGTCATTAACCCCGTGCTTGAAAATCAATATTGCAAATTTCAACAAACTGCTTCGTTGCCGTTACTTGTAAATTTCTTTCTAAATCACTTCCAGCGGAAACATATCGGTCGCTGATCACAAGGCACTAACCGGCGTATTCAACTGGGCTATCGAACGGAAAGCTCGTCCAATCGATTTAATCGGCAAGCAATGACGCTTAATTTTTATCATCGCTAAGGGTATAGCCACGTTGGTCACGAATGGCCAGTTGAAAATTTAATTTCACCAAAATTTTAACAAACTATTTCATCTGCATTCTTTTTCCTAGAAGCACCTTGTTAAGCAACATGATGAAACCTTCTTGCAATCATCATTGCGTGAGGCGATCAAGTTAATTTATACGACTTAACTTCCGACAATAATGCGATGCCTAATTTCTCTCTGTTCTTAAAATGCGTCGCATTGAGCCTGTACCTTAACGTTGTGC
Organism: Atriophallophorus winterbourni; assembly: GCA_013407085.1. Lineage (NCBI taxonomy): Eukaryota > Metazoa > Platyhelminthes > Trematoda > Plagiorchiida > Microphallidae > Atriophallophorus > Atriophallophorus winterbourni. The sequence goes on along the minus strand of JACCGJ010005053.1, from coordinate 16,711 downwards.
AATGGTTTGTGTACCTTCATGATCCGTTTAGCTACATTGGGTGGTCTTGGTGCTAGCAAAGCTACTCATACCAGGAAGGTCGATGGATAGAGGTCAGAGGTCTCAACCCACTGCCTTGTGGTTCAAGCTTTTTAGCCAAAGGCTCTGGGTGTGGCCCCTTAAGCCAACACCTTACTTCGGTCTCGGACTGCTTATTCGTTTACCTGCCGTAAGAATCGTTCAACAGTTGATGCTGTCGCTTTGCTTATGGATCATATTTCACGTTCTCTTGACAGTGAATCGAAAGGTATACAACTTTGTTTTCTGGATTATGCCAATGCGTTTAACAGTGTTGTACGAAGTTCCTTACTCCGAAAACGATCTGAATGTGGTGTTCCATCAAACATTATTCATTGGATTGCATCCTACTTCGAAGGTCATCTTCGATATACGGCCGTGGACGGCAAAACCTTCCGTGCGATACCGATTCCGCGTGGTGTCCGGCAGGGTGCAATACAGTCCCCATTTTTATTTTCTATTTACGTTTCTGATCTTCCTTGTAACCCTTCTGCACTTCCTATTAAATACGCCGACGACGTTGCCGTTGGATTGAACCAAAATAGTCGGGCCGACCAACATGCATTAGAATCAATGATTACAAGCATTGGTCAGCGGTCATCCACACTTGGTTTATCCTTGAATCGTCAAAATGCAGCGAAATGGTATTTAGAAGAAGAAGAAAATGGCTTTATTCGTGTACACGAATTTTCAGCAATACATTAATTTCTCCACAAAATACAAATATGATAAAATGTATAAAGTGCAGCCCAATGAAATGATATTCGAGATAATAAGGTGTCAGGTTAGCATAGGCTAGACAAATGTGAGGCGAATTAGAAAAATAAAAATTGGAGAATAACTGGAACATCTCAGCGTCATTTAAAAAATTGTCAAGCGCTTCTTTAACTCCATAACAGCTTTCGACTGATGAACCATGTATCAAGCCAAGTATGGAACAAAAGAGTTTCTAAATTTGTTAGTTCTCGAATAATAACTTCGGGTGGAGGAAAAAGATTCACAAGAAGCAAGGCTTTTGTTCAGTGGATGTGAACTATCAGAAGAAATAGTTGCGATGAACCTGTTGCATTCACGAAAGTGACGATCAATAGTGTCTCGAATGTCATCCGCGGGAATACAACTCAATCTTGAGATGAGCTTAATACTTCTTCTGATCATCATAGAATGACATTTGGCGCACCTTTATGAATTGACTTGTTACATGTTTGGTCCAGCTAAGATTGTCAGATACTGTTACACCAATATACTTGAAGCTGTAACATCTTTCGAACACAGAGTTGTTAAACGAAACGCGAGGAATTTCATCATGAAGGGCTAAATAACGCTGTCCAGTCATGCTGGAAAATACCATCTCGTTGCATTTTGAGGGATTCAAAGATAAACCAAACGTGGATGACCATTGACCGATGTTCGTAACCACTGATTCTAAAACATGTTGCTCGATCCGAAGATTATGATTCAATGCAACGGCAACGTCATCAGCGTGTTTAATAGTAAGTGTCGAAGGGTCACAAGGAAGATCAGAAATGTAAAGGGAAAATAAAAATGGGGACAATATTGCACCCTGAATGACACCACGCGGAATCGATATTTCACAGGAGGCTTTTCCATTCACAACTGTATATTGGAGACGACCCTCAAAGTAGGATGCAATCCGACAAAGGATATTTGTTGTAACGCAACGGTCAAATAATTTTTGCAATAAAGAGTTTCTTATAACACTGTTGAAAGCATTTGTATAATCCAGAAAACAAATTTGCACGGCTTTTGATTAACTATCTAGAGAACGTGTGATATAATCCGTAAGCAACAGCATCAACTGTTCGATTTTTACGGCAAGCGAACTGAGAAGCATCCTGTACATGAGAGCTGGATGCCATTCTTCGTAGTACAATGCTTTCAAACGCTTTAAGCAACTGCGAGGTGCACGCGATCGGGCGGTATTTAACAGGATCTTTTTTGGGATCGGGGTTATACAGACAGATTTCCAGCAATCAGGCATAATTGCTCTTTCCATGCAACGATCGAAAATGGATGTGATGGGGGATGAAAGTTTTCTAGCACATTCCTTTAGTACAATGGGCGAGAGTTTGTCTGGTCCTGCAGCCTTAAAACGTGAGACAGCTGAAAGTGCTCAAAAGACCTCGGATACGTTAGTCAAGGGTGAATTGGAAAACGAGGATGGGGGTAAAATAAAGTTCTGTGCACAGACATCATCGGTTATGCAGAGCACAAAAGATTCGTTCAAGGAATTAATATCAAAAATAGATGGGGATTTCTTGTAATTCTTTCCGCAAGTTTGTTTCGGCGCACGCCATAAGTGACGACTGTCTTTCGTTCCAAGAAGCGTATTTGTGTACAGCTTTTCAAGACGTCGAATTTCGAAATTGATTGAGTGAGAAAGATGCGCAACAGTGTTACGATCATGTGTTTTAAAGGCTTTCTCTTTTAATCTTCTTAGGCGCTTTAGGTGGGCAGAGGAAAAACGATGAGTATTTACAAAAATAGTTTCTTTTGGACAACAGATTTCAAAACAAAAATTACGATAGGATGTCAGAACATCACATTCTATAGAGACATCATTTTCACGAAAAATATTGAAATCAGTGGTAGAGAGCATGTCATTCAGAGCTGAAATTTTGTCAGGTTGACAAGCTCTAGAAGTCACCTTTTGCCATTACTGCGGGTGAGGTATCTATGCCCAGTGCTTCCATAAATTTCACCACGTATAATAACAATGTTCTCGTTTATCTTTTCAGTATACCTTCGCGCTAGCCCCTCTGTGTGTTTGGACAGGATGCGTACTCGCAAACGCGCTGGTGAAGACCTAATACCACTGGTACTGCACCGTAATCGAATCTATGGTTTTATGTGCTACTTTGTTACAATACCTATAATGTTCTAATGTAGTGTTCTGCTCACATCCCCCATCTACACACCACAACCATTATCAAGTGGAGACAGTAAGTTTAGATTCAGTGAGTCTTGAAACAGTGATAAACGAAGTGATGTGTTGCTCGCATCCCCCGAAATTACACTCCACTACCGGTTTCTGGCTGTTTGCCGTCATCAGGTGGAGACAGTAAGATTAGGTTCAGTGAGTGGTAAACGAAGTTATACTCGAATACCTCTGTTAAGTGGGTTTTTACAGAGAACCACAATGTTCACAAAGTGTTATGATGGATGGATCATCCATGTTGCAGCAGAGACAGTCGTTGCGTTCTATCAATCTATGCGCTGTTGTTAACCCACCTTCAGGAAAACAAAACGAGGCTGGAATGGAACGTTGATCGGGAGTCCAAGCGTCCAATTTGCGTTTCAACCGTCGACATGATTTGTATTTATATGACAACAACAGATGAACGTGTAAAGGTACACCATAATCGTGGGAAAGTGCATAGTCGGAATGACGGGAGTTGGTTGTCATGAGCAAGTAAGACAATTTGAATTTAGTGGAGATGGGGTTTTGATGCCAAGGTGCAACATGGCTTACGAACATTGGTCGATCAGGTAATCCGGCTTGTTTTATTCATTAGGAGGGTGCCATCCTAACACAAAGTGAACCCGGGTGAAGACCAATTTAGTGTGTGAAATTAAAGTATAACTATGTTTACCAATTTACAACTGGGATCACAGAAACTAAGTTTACTGTCTCCACCCGATGACGGCAAACCGCTAGAAACCGATTGTGGTGTATAATTACAGGAGGATGTGAGCCCTGGGTCACTTTGCACATTGAACAGTTGCATTCGAATACAACTTTGTTTATATACAATTAGTGTTGAAATGTCGGTAAATGGTTTGCCAAATTCGTAATTTTGTAATAGTGCACGATACGTACAAACGAACGGACCCCGGGAAATTGTGAAAATCGAATAATACATAATTTAAATCAAGCTAATACGGTCTTGAACTTATTCGATCAAATTCTCTTCACCACAAAGACAATTTGTTTCATTTTCACACGAGAACTGTATTCAACAGATTCTGTGGTTTATCACACACGGGTAACCCATTGAAGCCATATCGCAGAGCATGTGAATATTCACTCTTTCTTGGAACCAAACGAGGTAGCTAAATCACTCAGCCATCGTGGGCCTGGGAAATATTCGTTCACATCATTCGGATAAACGATCATTGAATATTTACCACCATTATGGCCTAACATAAACCCTCCTTTATTTCCGTTTCCAGGAATATTTGCAATCCTTACACGATCTGCATGAAGCGTGGCTCGTTGAACAACGCTTCGGCCCTTTACCGGCTCCGATCCTTGTGAGTGCATCCCTTCTGAGTATCTTATCAACTTGACTTTTGTTTTGTGCGTGGCGCTTTACACAGTGTTTCCAAAGGGAACGTTCAAGAGCAATTTCTTCCCAACCCGTATGGTCAATGCCGAGAGCTTTCAGACCACTTGCGCAGGTCTTTATACAGCAAGTGCGGTCTGCCCAATGGTTGACTTCCTGATTTCAACTCACCATAGAGTAGATCTTTTGGAATACCACGATTTTCTGTTCTGGACGCATGACCCAGCCTATGTAGGCGGTGCTGTCGTAGTTGGGTCAACGATGTCCGGTCACTTAATCGTCAGACACTTAATCTCCGACACTTAATCACCAGACATTTAACCTCCAAGTCACTTAATCCCCAGTATGATAATACGTTTAAATGAATTTTTTAACAGGAGAGATATGCAATTGATTTTAAGAACATCCATCTTTCCGTAGTTGAGTATCGCCGAATTGCTCGAGATATCATGCCATGCAACGAAAAATAAGTGAGCTAAGGATGAAGGCAGATTATCCGACAGACGATGATTTACGCCTCATGATTGTGCCGTTGAATGATGTAGTCGGCACATTTGGGATTTTATCCGAATCTATGCCTCAAAGTGAGAGGATGAATGAACTGTTATCTTATTTTGAACATACCTTTTTCAAGGTCGATGACTTAGAGGTAGATGAGAAAACTTTACAGCAGTTATATTTCCACCTGAATCCTGGAATAAGTATGAAGACGCAAAAGTGGTGTTTCCCGAAAGAATAATGCATTACAGTCACTCTTTTCTTGTCAACATCCCACCATGTGGACATTTCTTAACGGTTTGCGAAAGGATTGCCGAAAGCATACGGCCGCAGTTCGTCAAGCCAGTGCTGGGGTTCATATCAAACAGAAGAAGTATGCTGAGATATGCGCCAGGACATCTCGAGCAATTCAGCAACACTCAACTATGGAAAGATTGACGTTTTAAAATCAATTGCACATCTCTGCTGCTAAATAAATTCATTTAAACGTATTCTTCAGAAGTTATCATACTGGAGATTAAGTGATTTGGATGTTAAATGTCTGGGGATTAAGTGTCAGTAAACCGGGTCAACATGCTCTGTAGACCAACTTTAAAACCTTCCATTTAAGATATGTTCAAAATACGACGGATGCTTCGTGAATAGAAAGCATTCATCTTACGTTCATGTCTTGCGTGGATGGTCCAGGTTTCACTGCCGTAAAGTAAAGCATGTAGTTATCATCTTTGACTTTACAGTCAACTTGCGGTTACTCCAAATGCGAGAGTTCAATCGGGACAAAATAACAGCTGCTCTGCCAATCAACTTATCAATCTCCTTGTCTAGCGAGAGGTTATCCGCAATGGTTGAACCAAGGTATGTGAAATGATGTACTGGTTCAAGCTGACAGTTTCCAACAGTGATGATTGGTGGCTATACAATCCCTTGACCAAGGACTTTGGTCTTGCTCATGTTGATTGTTAGCCCAAATTATTTGCAGGTCGACGAAAAACAGTCCATCAGCGACCGAAGGTGTTATTCGGAGTGAACAATAATGGCTGCATCTTCGGCAAACAGTATGTCACGGATTATCACATCCCGTGCCTTGGTTTGTGCTCTGAACCGGTTTAGGTTGAAAAGCTTGCAATCACATCGCGTGCGTAGGTAAATGCCTTCTTTTCTCGTCCTAAAATCAGAGCAAAGAAAATACCGAAAAGATTGGCAGCAAGAACACATCCTTGTTTGGCGCCTCGGCGAATTTCAAAGGGTTCTGAACTGCAATCCTTAAAATGGACTGAACCATTTATGCCAGAGTGGAACGAAATAAAGAGTTTGAGCAGTTTTGGGGGCGGCCTATCAGATTAAGCATGTTGCTGACGTAGTCAAATGCCTTCGTTAAATCTATAAAAACAGCGTATAATTCCATACGCTGTTTCCGACATTTTTATAGTTGTCTCGGAGAAGATCGTGTCAATGGTCGATCTTCCCTTAGGGAAGCGACATTGAGATTTCGAGTAAACTCTCAGCTAAAACTTGTAGCCGGATCTGTAAGACTTTAGCAAACAATTTGCCTACAACATTCAGAAGAGAGATTCCTCTGTAATTGTTGCAGTCGCCTCGATCACCCTTATTTTTAAATAGCGTGATGATCTTTGTGTCTCGCATCTCTTGTGAGACGCACTCCTCTTGTCAGCACTGTAGAATTAAATGGTAAAGTAGCTTTATTAAAGCAGTTCGACAGTATTTGATGTGCTCAGGTGGAATTCCGTCGTTACCAGGGGCCTTCCCACTCACTAAGCGGTCGATCTCCCCATTGTGTTCATCAAAAGTAGGGGGATTATCTAGCTAATCGATTGTTGGCAACCGCTCAATGTTTTCAATTGCATGTGGTAAAACCGTACTGTCCCTAGAGTAGAGAGAAATGTTCAACCCATCTTTCCATCTGCTGAGCTTTGTCGGTAATCTGGTTACCCGAGAATGATCTAATGAAAGCTGTTCAAGTTTTTTGACAAATGGCTCTTTTGATCCCATCATACATACCGTCAAAAATACCAGTATCCGCCGGTTTTTGGTTTCCGAGGCTAATTTCAGTCCGACAGTCATTTGCATCACCTAGCTGTCTGCTGCACCTTATTTCTATCTGCTCTGAGAAGCCATAAGTCTTCATCTGTCGGCATAATTTTGAACTTCAATAACGCAGTAGTCATCTCAGAAGCTTCCGCCTAGAACCAGTCGCTAGTTCGAGCTCTCTTCGTACCATATGTGGAAAAAGCGACTCGATGTAAGCACTTTTAAGCGAATCCCAGTGTTCAGAGGCTGAATCTGGTGGATTAAACAGTGAGATTCGGAAGGAAGAATCTCTCCTGTAGTGAGTAGTTCGCGTTTTTAATGAATAGTTATTCAACTTCGGTTCGCTGCACTGTTGGGGTCGCATTTATTTTGTTTATCTTTCCATCACAGATATTCGATTGTGACGCTCCTTTACCTCAACTGCTGGCTGAGTACCGCGCGCGACAAACAGAAGTTATGTGTGGGGTCCCGTTGGAATAAGTAAATAACTTTTAACAATCTGTTAGACGTTTTCCGTGTTTTATCCAGAGCTATTGTATTTGCTGTATCTGTATACTTGACTCATTGTTTTATATCGATTTTTAAATAAATATTGTATGATTTGTTCTTGTGTGGGGGTAAAATTGCAAGGATGGAGCCTTGTAAAATTTCCCAAGTTCACAGGAATATAACATTATGCTCCTGGGTTTTCCCGCAAGTAGCTCACATCCGTTCGTAAATCAACTTGACAATACTATTCACGCAAGCAGATTATGCCTATGGCAGAGCCCACCGAGAAGGGATGAAATTTGTTTCCACTGGTCGCTCGCTAGCAGTACTACCACACTACTCCGTTTCCTGGATTAATCGCAGTCCATCCTTCTACATACTCGAGCTTTCCATTTCAGAGGTTTGTTGTACCCCATGACTCTAATAGCTTTATTAACTAATTCACAATTTAATTGAAGCGATAGATTTATCTAAACCCGGAAGGAATAGTGACAAGAAATTCGTTCATCAAAGATCAATGTGTATAAAACCATGAATATCAATCGACAGAATTTCCATTTGGGATGTCCAGGTAGTCCAAACAAACCAGCGCGGCGGCCTGTTCTGCATGTTTTCGGGATTTGCACCTGAGAGGGATGCGGAACGTTGATTAATCTCATCAGTGGTGCGCGGTTGCGTATGATTCACAAGTCATTTTAAAAAGGAATGTGGCTGGGGCGCTCACTGGATGACAAAAAATACTATTTGCTATGAGTTCCCCGGAATCATAAACAGTTGCATTAGTTGTAAATTATATTCATCATCAGGGACCGCATTACACCGGTAGGATGTACCGGCAAAACCACGAAAAAACTAAAATCCTAGAGGACGGCGAACAGTGCGGGACAGCTATTGAATCTATAAAATAGCAAGCACAAGTAAGCTGGGATGAAACGTATACACCTCGTGAACAGTCAAAACCACATCACCATGACGGCTTCCTAGCTGCCGTCGCGGTCTTAGCATGACGCGTTGGTTTATATACCTCCATAAACCATAATGGGCGGTGCTCTTCAGATCCACTCATACTAGTAAAACTAGAGGTCAGATGAACGGTGTCAAGCCAATCCGGTGCCTTGTGGGTGAGGATTACCCGTCAAAGTCTTTAGCTGGGAACGCTAATTGTTCACCTGTCTAGGCATCATTGACTTGGCAGTATACGAGCCCGCAATCAACCATAACTATAACTGCGAAAACCAACTTAAGGGCGTATACAGCAGGGATACTGCTGGTCCTACTGTTCCTGGCCCTTCCCATAAAGATAAGATTCGGAATTCAAGCGTTGTTCTTTCAACCGGGACGAGAGTATGAAGGCCGAAGCCATCACTAGAACGCCGTCATTAGTAAACACCACTAGGGCCATAACTAAATTGGTGAGCCCGAAGAAGAACACGGTGAGTTCGTTCATGATCATTTAACGATTCTATATTGCACCAACATTTACATGACGTACCACACATCAGTGAACCTTAAAGGGGTTCTAGCCGGGTGACCATTAGCACAATCGCATTCACCATTCCTCATTTCTGGAGAGCTGTGTTTACTGCAGGCAGAATCCTACTTTTAGATAAAACGCAGGATAAGCTTAAAATCCATTATGTGGTTAGCTTCTGACGCACAAAGATTAGGGGGATCGTACTCCGTCCCAACTACTCAGAAGCATGCAAGCATTTATCAGCAACACAACGCCTCCCAGTACATGTTCAACAAATATTGGCTAACTTTGTGTACATGATTGGTATCACAGAACTAGCGGAAATGGCAGATTAGATCGTCGATATCAGGCAAACCACTGTAAGCAGGTTCGTTAAGGCGGATCCAGCTGATGACCACCATTCACAGTTGGGAAAATCGACTCAACAGGCTAATGAGGGATAAGAGTCACAAGAGGTGTCACATCTCAAATAAACGACGTCTCTGCTGGTATCATACGCGTTTCGTAAGTAGAGCACGAAAGTGTTCTAAGCCGTGCTCCTGTCAGAAATCGGAAAACTCGAATGCCAGGTCGTGATGGCGGCCGCAAATACTGGCATTTGTCACAAGGGTCGCCTTTTTCATGTACGAGACCTTAATACAAATATCAAGTTTCTCCTTGATACTGGAGCTTAGATGAGCGTGATACCTCCGTGGTCACAAGAGCGAAAAATTATCCAGTCAATGGTTCAGCCATACGTACATTCGGTAAAAAGATTCCTCAACCTTAATTTATCCTTCGAAGACCTATCAATTGGGTTTTCACAATAGCCGACGTTCCTAATCCTATACTGGGATTGGACATATTCCAACACCATGGTATATTGGTTGACCCTAGGTGGTGCAAACTTATCGATGGCGTCACGAACCTGTCCATCAACGACTTACAAACAACACAGTCGTCTCCCACCAGTAAAAGCGATATACAACACTTTAGCCCACCGTACAAAAAAGGCTAATAGAGTCTTTCTTGGATATCACAATTCCCAACTACCAGATGTCAGACGTAAAGCATGACGTTAACTTCAGATCAAAACTACAGGGAACCCATGCTTCAGTAGACAGCGATGATTAGCAACGGATAAGCTGAAAAAAGCCTAAAGCAAATTCCAGCATAATTTGCAAAGGGGGAATTATCCGCCCTTCCAGCAGCATGTGGGCGAGTCCACTGCAATGGGTCCGTAGGAAGACAGCCAACGACAGGTGACCATCGAGTTCTGCATAAGCTCACGAAACATGATAGGTATACAATCCCACATTTGCACGATTTCTCCATATCCATGCATCATAAGCGAGTGTACAGCAAGATAGATCTTGTTCGTGCATATCACCAAATTCCGGTTCACAGCGGACGTTTCACAAACTGCAGTAACCACTGTAAATGAAGAAATTTTTGTGTAAAAATCCTTCTTATTTTCTGGTCAAAAAATTAGATTCTTCTAAATTCTTGACAGTTTTTTATCTTCCTTGATTTCGTGTATATATTTTTGTTACTGTCGTTTTGTTTTATTGAACTAATTAATATTGCTTGGCTGCCATTACATTCCACATTTTTTGCACGTGGCATTTGGAGAAAACAGTGACGATTGTTCACCATTGTATTGGTAATTTTATCCCTTGGTATTTATAATTTCGTAGTCTATCTTATCAGCATTGGCTGAATTTATTGTTTGTCATTTGGAACATTTGAGCACTTTTGGCTCACATCGTTTGTATAACACGGTACAGTTGAGGTTTATCCATTGTTGTTGTCTATTAATCTCGTTAATAGTACGGTAGTATATCCGAATCGTTGTTTTGAATTTGTCGAAATAAGAAACGGGTGGTCTACGTCGAAACCAACGACTTTGGTCGATACAGTGCTCAACATGGTTTGTTCTATTCCAAGAAACAGAACTTTGAAGTGCTCAATTAGAAATGTTCAAATTGGATAGCCAACCAATATAAACGAGGATCAAACTTGGACTTCGTGCCGCTATTCTGTTCTGTTCAATCTTGGTGACGTCCCTTGTGTTTTTATTTTATATCTTTGCTGTTTTGCATATATTGATAACGCTTAAAAAATCGAAATGTTTGAACCCACCAGTAGCTGCTATGGAATTTTATCGATTGGAATTTCGGGTAAACGACCCCGACTTTCTACTACAAACCATCGATATGTGGCTTGAAGTTGTTAATCCACATCGTACCAAGCAGGCTTAATTTAAGCGTGCCATTTGTAAAATAACTATCATTCTCTGTCGCTGTCGGTGGCGTGCTACAACAGAGAAAGAACGGCAACTTACTAACAGTCGATTTCTGCTCAAAGAAGCTACAACCGCAGAGCAAAAAATATATCACGTTTGGTCGCGAACTCCTGGCGGTGTATCTGAGTATTAGACACTTCCGTCACTTGTTGGAAGGACGCGAATTTGAGATACTCACAGATTACAAGTATTTGGCGTACGCGCTATCCTCTACCTCTGACAAGTACAATCCACGTGAATTACGACAAGTGGACTGCATCTAGCAGTACACATCGAACATTAATTATCTCCCTGGATTCGAGAACGAGGTTGCCGACGCCTTGTCCAGATATTCCATTGACACCATTATTGTCAGTCCCACAGTTGATCTGAATGAATTGGCTAAACTTCAGATCGAACAGTAAAACTTCCTCGAGCAGTTGTCCAACACCAATTTGAAGATCAAACAACTCACATTAGACGGAGATTAGATTGCGGCAGAACATACAAACGGGGAGGATGCGAATTATTCTGGAGCAAAAATTGAAAAAAATATGGAGGAAGAGGTATGCATGATAATATAATTGTCACAGTAAAAATAAATTTAAAAAGGATATTCTTATATAAATATAAAAATTGAAATTGAATGTTGTTGGGTTTAATTGAAGAAAAGTACATAAAATCATCGAAGTTAAATTGAAAAAAAGAAGATGAGGAGAGATTGTGTTTTAAATTGCATGAGGTTTGAGCCGATTGTATTATCCAGGAAAGTCGAAGAACTGTCGAGGAATGGAAACCAAAGAATGTTAGCCAGTTGGGCTTTCGGTTCACACAGAAGAATCAGTCTCAACCGTAACAACTCAGGCAAATGAAGCACGGGCCAGTACCCGAGTTGGTTTGGGAGTGGAAGACACTGGAACTGGATTACGCACCCCTTTATAACCACGTTTTGTATTTACTGATATAAGTGGATCGGACCAACCTTATACCTTGGACCTAATACTTACATGAGATCCCACAGCTGCAGACAATATAGTATATGAACCACGAATTGGACGAAGCGATCACGTTGTCCTAGAATTCAAGTACGTTTGTAGCGCTAGGCACAACAGTGACAGAAGGAAATGCGTCAGAAGGGTCAACTACCGCGCTCTGTGTTCCGAATTACATAGCACTTGTTTCCCACAACTGGATTAATCCGACTCGAGTAGTCATTGGCGCTCTCTCTTACAGCACCTGAAATATATATTGAAGAACATTCCGTGTTCGTTCCACAACGATCAGTGATGGACCAATACTGTTCCTAATATATATGAACGATTCGCCAATGTCAAATGATAGTAAGATTGTTCTGTTTGTTGACGACATAAAAGTGTGGAGGCGAATCAGCAATACTGATGATTGATTTTGCTACAAAACGATTTGAATGCTTTGTACAAGTGGTCATTCTAAAATAAACGGCCATTGAATATGGAAACATTTACATCTTTCAGGTCGTTCATGACCTTGGCTTTTCCTATCCCAGCTCGGAGACAAAATCCCGAAATATACCGCGTATGAAAAGGACCTGTTTATAGAGGAGCGACTCAGACGACTATAGCTGAAGTTACTTTTACAAAGCAGAATGCGAGGTGACCTCATCCTCGAATACAAATAACTTACTACTGCTTCACACTCCCTAGACATATTATTCCACTTTCGAACTTCCAGCAACAGCCGTGATCAGGATGCAAGTTGGAAATACCGCCCTGCAAACGAAACTGCCGCAGGTATTTTTATTCTATGCTTGTTTGCTTTGTTTGGAATTCCCTACCTGCCGATTTGGTAAGCTCAAATAGTTTATCTATATTCAAATTCAAATTTTGCCCCCATCTATTGATAAACTAAATTCGTCCCATTGATTTTGATTTTTGTAATCATATGTTTACATTTTTACCTATAGTTCGAGTCCATGGTTGTCGTAAAGTTAATTGCTTTTTCAACCATAAATCTTGAATCCTGAACTGAAGTCACAAACTATTCAAGGTCATAAATTTTCTCACTGTGATCCCTATGATATTTAAATTGAACGTGTTCTTGAACGTCTAATTAAACACATCGATTTCCCACCGGTGAAATATATTCTGATGGTTTATGTAATTTAGTCGTGCTTATATCAAAACAATCAGCGATGAGCGGTACGTCCAACTTGGTTGTATTTTCCATGCTCTAATAAAATATCATATCTCACCCGAAGCGAAAGGATGTGCACTGCTAATGATCTCAAATAAGAGCGAAACTCGAGTCCAGTGCTTCCATTATGGACCGTCGTGATCGACTTTGTGAATAGTTCGATGGACTTGGCACGGATGAATAGTCACAAATATCATTACGAATTTTCGCTATTCCTTGATTTTGCTATAAAATAGAATAACTATTTTACTATATTCTTTATATTTTCTGCTGAATCATTGCCCTATCGATAAAATCAGCCTGTATTTTTCCGTTGATTTATCATTACATACTTTTAACTGATAGATATGAGTACAAAAAATTGGCTGACGATATTTTCGCAAATGCTGTAGTTTGTGTGAATGAATAATTTTAGCCAATCAAATAACCGACCAATCAGATATCAATTGAACGAACGCTCAAGGTTTTGTGGTTTGTGTTAGCAAAAACAAATTTATTTGGTGCGATTACTTACAAATCAAAAGTAGACAGGCCTGATAGCAACGCCCTTTGGAATGGCAGGGCTAGTAAATTATATGCATGAGTATCGATTTTGTTGTACGGTCTAATAACGCAATATGTTATAAAATATTCATTTGCATGCAATATGTTATAGTTATTCTATCTGTGAAATATCATGATATATAAGATTAAAAACGAGAATACAGAGCTAACAGCCGTTGATAAGTAATACAATTATTGAGTGCATTGAAATAATAGTTAAATCGTGTTAGACAAATCACAACTACGCATATGTGATTCCTGTGAAACGATCGTTTTTTATAATGTAGACTTTCATTGACGGTTCACTACTTACACTTATAGATCCGATTTATGGTTAACTATTATCAAATTGACGCAGTAAATATATGCTGGTAACCAAGTGAATGTAGCCACTGATTAGCAGGTGAACAAGAGGAGTATGTTCCATTATCACTCACGACAGATTTGAGGCTATAAATGTTGGTAACTAGAGAATTTGTAATGAATTGAATTGAAATAACCAACCCAGGAATAGAAGTGAGAATTAACCACGCTCATAATAACCAAAGTGATCCCTGATCCATGCGAGGAGTTTTATTTGACCTAGAATGAATAATTTTGGCCAATCAAATAGACTTTGAACGTTTGTGAGAATATCGTTATTCCAAAAAATTACTGCCTCAACGGCAAATGTGGTAAAATGGTGGCTATGGAAATTGAGTGCACAGCTTGCAAGCGTTGGGATCACCCTACCTGCTCAGGTCTGCATAAATCTCGTAGAGATTTATGCAAAGTACCGCTGGTTGCAGTGGTATTGTTGCGTCGGTCATAAGGCTGCCACTGACGCCACTTGTCAAAAGCCAAGGACTAGTGTGACGTCGTCCAGCTCGTCAGATTTTGTATTTTAAAAACGTAAGCAACTGTTGTGAGGGCGAATATAAGTTCTGAGACAACTGCAGGCAAGAATATAGCTGACAAAGCTAGCCGGTAACAATGTCCTTCTAGGCAAGGTACCTCTCCTAAGGTGGTCAATGTAACCAGATCTTCAAAAAAGCGTGCAAACAAGAAGGTTGACGTAATTGCATTCAATGAGAACGTAGACATAATTACCTAGTTACCTCGTCCTCCAAAGCAAGCTTCCTCTCCCAAGGTGGTCAATGTAGCTGGAACTCCGAAAAGGCGTATTAGGACTAGTAAAGCCACTACCCAAAGGAAGCAACATGCAAATGTTGCTGACTCACCCGCATTGGATCAAATTATCCAGAAAATAAATGTTTCGTGTAAGCAATTTGAGGCACTGCACGGCACTTCGTCTGCTTCAAAAACTATAACCCGAAATGTTCTGGTTTTTAACCGAGCGAAGCCTTTCATTAGGGAATCCAAGTGTCGAAGAGATTTTGATCGCAGACGTACCAGCGATCTTATCCGGATGGTAGGTGCTATTATTGAATTTTGCTGCT
The DNA here is from genome assembly GCA_013407085.1 of Atriophallophorus winterbourni. NCBI lineage: Eukaryota > Metazoa > Platyhelminthes > Trematoda > Plagiorchiida > Microphallidae > Atriophallophorus > Atriophallophorus winterbourni. The sequence goes on along the minus strand of JACCGJ010005053.1, from coordinate 1,420 downwards.
ATATGCTTTATCACAATTTTCTACTCTTATTGTAATACATACCATACTATCTCTCTTTGCAGCCACTCTACTCCAATTGTGAATTGAATAAAGATTAGCTTACAGGCAATCATTCTCCTCACTTGTTTGTTTGATCTATCAATCAGAATAGTAGGTCTGAAGCCTTCTACTCCCACGGTGCGAGTTCACCGTGTAGGGAGATGAAAGATGGCTAACCGCCGGATTAGACGACGTTGACGGACTTAGCGCAAATGAAGATGGCAACCAAGTGTGTCTCTAGTGATTGCTCTTCTTCGATGGATGCGGCCTCAATCCTCAGACAACGGTCCGTAATATCCATGCATGAGGCTGTAGAACGTGATACTCCTGCTTTAAGTAGCACAACAAAAAACGTGCAGCTCCCTCGGGTGCTTCGACCGAGGGCCAAGCAGCCGTAGTTTCAGAAGCACGCCTAACCAGCGCCCCAGTGCTGTACGCTAATGTGTGCAGCACAAGGAATAAGTGGGCTGACCTCTCCCTTCGTGTGGCTCAGTGACACCCCAGGGTTATTGCGCTTTCTGAGACCTGGCTGTTCGCGCTTGATGATGTGCCAATCAACCTCAGCGAACAGTATCTCGTTATTAGATGCGATAGGAGAGGCGGTGGCGTTGCACTCCTCCTAGAATATGGTTTGCACAATATGGGCACGGGCATATCCCTAGCCAGTGAAAACGTCCAAGTGGTTACGAGTATCCTGACTTGTTACAAGTCAGTCCTCGCAATTGCTTGTGTCTATGTCACACCCAGTGCAGCCCAGCCAGAGATTACACAGCTGATTGAGACGCTCGACGGGTTGTTTCAATCAGCTCGCAGCGGACTAATCTTAGGTGATTTCAACCTTCCAGACAGATTGGGTCGTCCCTGTATGTGTAGTCACCGAGCAATCCGAAACGTTTCTCGAATGGTTTCATGTTCATGCGCTGCATCAGCATGTGAGTTCTGCAGACGAGGTCAAAAATAAGATGCTGCAAACGAATGGAATGCCGATGTTGTCAAGGTCGTTTAATCTAGGCACGCCAAATCTCACACTGCTTTGGAAGTATTGATCGTTTTTAATCAATTGAACATAGTTCGCCGATTTGAATCAATATAGCAGCTTGGCTTCACTTTCGTTCATCAGCTTGGCTTCACTTTCGTTCATCTAATTGCTTAATTGTACATATATATATATATGTTGATATCATAATTGCCTCATTTTCAGCATCCGTAGAGTGATCTGCGCTAGCTAAGTGCAGATCATCCTGCGTCATGTGAAGTAATGTAAGCGCTACAAGGGGCAGCTAAATTTTTACTTAAAACGCTCAAGATAATGTAATAGGCCGCAATTTTTGTTAGTGATAAGACTACTGTTTATTTCAGTGATAATCTCACTCGCTCCTTT
>JACCGJ010005052.1:0-19915 GCA_013407085.1 Atriophallophorus winterbourni | reverse complement strand
AGTCCGGATCACTACATACAGTTACCAATTATCGACCCATTAATCACACACCACTTCTAGCTAGAATATTTGAGAAGCTTGTCAGACAGGCCACCCTAGCATACTTGACACCAAACAATTTCATATCAAACCAGCACGGATTTCTCAACAGAAAATCTTGCGTCACTTGTCAACTAGAATTTTTGAATTACGTGACACAATCACTAGATTCAAACCTTGGAGTCATAGTTGTATTCATTGATATTATGAAAGCCTTCGACAGGGTCCCGCATAATCTACTCCTCGCAAAATTATCTGCTGTAGGTATCACTGGAAACCTACTTTCGTGGTTCAAATCTTTTCTTACTGGTCGCACCTTTTCGGTAGATATAAATGGCTACCGTTCTAGAACTTTGCCAATTCCAAGCGGAGTCATACAAGGAAGCGTTCTAGGTCCACTACTCTTCTTGATATTTATCAACCATATACTATAATAATAATAATACTATATTCTTGGTAAACCAAGGCATGCAAAACATCATCAGGTTATCAATGTGTACAAAATAAATAAATTGTAAAATGACCTTTTCAAGCGGAATTTTTAAACATTTTTCCGTTAAATACAGGATGGTAAATTTACAAGGGTAAGAAAGTTAATTTTTTCGCGCAATGTCACACAGTAATAAAGTTTCATTTAGATTGCATCGAAATAATCAAACGAAGAGGATGCAATTAATTCTGGAGCAGAGATTGAAAAAAAGAAAATAACATAAAAAGTTATGAAGGAAATGGTGCGTTTGAAGACATAAATGTCACAGTAAAAATAAATTTTCGAAATAAAGAAAGTTCCTTCATATATATATAAATTGACTTCTTCGGAATGTTGGTGGGTGTGATTAAAGAAAAGCACATAAAAATCCGAAGTTAAATTGAAAAAAATTAGAAAATGGAGGGGATAATGAGAGATTGTGGTTTAAAATTGCATGAGGTTTGGACCGGTTGTTCGATCCAGGAAAGTCGAAAAATTGTCTAATAAGGGAAACCAAAACTGTTTGCCAGTATGGATTTCAGTTCATGTAGAAGAATCAGTCTTACGCGGAAGAAGCAAGGACCAGTATCGGAGTTGGTTTTGGAGTCGGAGGTACTGGAACACAATTAAAACTATTCTCTTCACCATCATGGTGAGAGGTTATCATTGTAAAATAGTACATTTATTATAAACGATAAAAAAATCACAAAAAAACAATATTTTTTGGCATTTTAGCGTTTTTTTTTGTTTTTTTGTTTTTATAATAAATACGTTATGGCAAAGCATGTTTTTATGCATAAATGGGTTTAATGTAAGCAGATTACGGTTAAGAATATGGTAATATGGTAAAAATGATCATAAGACGCACGGTTACGATGAAGGTTTGTAACAACATATCTAAGGTCCGGCAACCTGACACTTGAATGGCCAGTTATCCAGAGAATACTATAAGACCTCATGATATACTAATATGGTGAGAGGTTTTCATTGTAAAATAGTACATTCATTATAAACGATAAAAAAGATCACAAAAAAACAATATTTTTGGCATTTTTAGCGTTTTTTCTTTTTTGTTTTTATAATAAATACGTTATGGCAAAGCATGTTTTTATGCATAAATGGGTTTAATGTAAGCAGATTACGGTTGAGGATATGGTAATATGGTAAAAATGATCATAAGACGCACGGTTACGAAGAAGGTTTGTAACAACATATATAAGGTCCGGCAACCTGACACTTGAATGGCTAGCTATCCAGAGAATACTATAAGATCTCATGATACACTAATATGTGGAGAAAGATGTGGAATTAGAAACCTGGGATCCCATGAGAGTATAGAATATCTAGAGAAGAGTGTATCTTAAGGATTTGGGATAGTGAGTGAACAGTAAGGGTTTCTACAAGTGTTTCAAATTTCCCTGTAGATGAGCACATACGGAAATGAAGAGGAAGGGAATTCCGAAGTTGCGCATATCTAACTAAGAAGAAGCTACGTCTAACTTTAGTGCGAGACATAGGGATATTCAACAGCCTTGTTCGATTGCGCAGATCATATCGGATATAATCGTGAAAGCGCATGCCAGACTGAAGCTTAATTCGTTGCTGGGTAATGATTCGAAAGAAAAGAAGCAGATTCAGACGAATTCTGCGTAGCCATAGTGGTTCGACATTCAGCAAATTACACCTTTCAAGATAAGGCAAGGGGTTTGAATAGCCCAAATTTATTTTGCTGAATGTACGTTGAAGTCTCTCTAAGAGAAAAAAATCACGCCTACCCATGTGAGAATAGATGATATTACAATAATCGAGAATTGGTAGGACCTTCATCTTATATAATGCTATTTTACTCTCGCGTAAGAGGAATTTATGGTTAATTAGACTAAAGTTTTGTCTTGCTCTCGCAATGAGGTGTCTAGCTTGTTCATTAAAGTTGAGAGAAGAGGAGTATCTAAATCCAAGGTCCCTAATTTCTGCATAAGGTGTGATGGTTGATCCATTTATCGTGAGTGTGTTAGAAGGGATTGAACAACGTAATCCCATATATTGTGTCTTAGAAGCAGAAAATTCTAATCCCCATTGTGAGCCCCAGTTAGATAGAGAGGCAAGATCACGGTTAAGGGATATCAGAGCCTGTGACACTTCACCAGGAGGAGATGTTATGACGACTTTTATGTCATCCGCGAAGATAAATAGCTTAGAGTGATCTACAACATTTTGTTGATCATTAACATAGATAAGAAAAAGAAGTGGACTTAGAACGCTGCCTTGAATTACGCCACTTGGAATCGGCTGATTAGTTGAGGTAACACCATTAACGTGAACCGAAAAGGTGCGGTCAGATAGAAAAGAACGGAACCAGCTCAATAAAGGCCCATGGATACCTAAACATGATAACTTCAAAAGGAGTAGCGTATGAGGAACCCGATCGAGAGCTTTGCTTATGTCCAAGAATACAACGATCACTGCTAGTCCTTGTTCAAGGGAAGCCGTTATGAGATCTAAGTATTCTAACTGGCAGGTTACACAAGACTTTTGGCTAAGGAATCCATGTTGGACTGGAGAGAACGGAGTAAGATTATTGTCACAAACGTTGTGACCTCTGATTGGTTGATTATTTGATTGGCTAAAATTATTCTCAATAACGTTCTGACATCTGATTGGTCGGTTATTTGATTGGCTAAAATTATTCATTCTGGGTCAAATAAAACTCCTCGCAAGTGATCCCTGATCACTTTGGTAATAATGAGCGCTAACGATATCACTGAGCTTTTTCAGCATACTATTGGTAACCGGTTGTTCGAAAGTCTCGAGGAATTGAACCACATGCTGGCAGAATTCACTCGAGTTTCCGGAACCCACTATTCCAAACGATCTTGGAAAAGAAATTCAGCGGGCGATCTGACATTCATGAAATATGAGTGTCAACGAAAAGGATCCGTACAGAGGCCTACACTTGGAATTCGTCGTCGAACTTCCACCGCAACCAATTGCGAAGCTTTTTTCAACATTGGTCGCCATGGCGTGCAATTTCGGATTACTACTAGTAACATGGTCCATAACCATGAATTAGTAACTGGTGAAGCCGGATCGTGGCACTCCCGAAACAGACGACTCACTCCTTCGGAACTGCATGCCATTCAGCCGTTGCTTGAAAGCGGAACCCCGTCATACAATATTTCAATGCACTCGATACTTACTTATCAACGGCTGTTAGCTCTGTATTCTCCTTTTTAAACTTATATATCATGATATTTCACAGATAGATTAAGTATAGCATATTGCGTTATTAGACCGTACAACAAAATAGATACTCGTGCATATAATTTACTAATCCTGCCATTCAAACGAGCTTTGCTATAGACAACCCGAATTTTTAGTTTAACTTTCTTGGCGATCAGGCCTGTCTACTTTTGATTTGTAAGTAATCGCACAAAATAAATTTGTTTTTTCTAATATACACAAACCATAAAAACTTCAGCGTTCGTTCATTAACCTCTGATTGGTCTGTTATTTCATTGGCTAAACTTATTCTGAACGATTTTGTGACAATTTCGTCAGCTTGGATTGGTCAGTTATTTGATCGGCTAAAATTATTCATTCACACAAACTACACCGTTTGTGTAAATACTGTTAGCCGAGAGAACGCATCTGAACCAAGGTAGCCCAACAAATAATTTTTGACTAACCTTTCAAATAACCTAGACAGAATAGAAGTATGATTAATAGGGCGATAATTCGTAACGAGGTTCGAATTACCAGATTTTAAACGTGGGATAATAACAGAGTGTTTCCAATGAGTTGGAAAAATTCCACATTTGAGAGAAATATTGAAAAGATTTAATAAAAGTAAAGGAAAGTCTTCATTATCGTTGTGTAAGATGGCTGAAATAAAACCTACATCATCAGGCTTATAAGAGATTTTACTTCGACGAGAAATGTCTTTTACTTCTTGTACAGAAAAAGTAAAGGAGTCAATAGTATTTAAGGGAGTGCTATTGTTTGCTGGTGGATGGTAAGGGTTGTTATTGAACGAGCTGCTGAAGAATAAAGAGAAAGCCTGACTTATTGTGACCGCATCAGAAGTGACTATTTCTTTATCATCTTCGTGGTACATTATGGATGGAATATCATGTGTTGACCGGATACACCTGGTCTTCGAAAGGTAATTTAATGATTTCGTCATTGAGTCACTGCTTAAAGCCTTTCTTTCTTGGCGTTCTAGAAGACGAATCTTAACATTTGAAAGAGAGTTACAGAGTTCGTGTCTGCGCATAACCGAAAATAAATCTAACTTATGGTTCACAGAAGCAGAAAGTCGAGCTATCTTTTTCTCCAGAAGGTTTATTGGGTCCCGCTTACGCTTCCTAATATGAGAGGAAGACGAACTTCGAAGACATGCTGAGATGTTATCATGAAAAATCGAGGAGATGCGCTTGAAGTTTGAGGAAAGAAAGAATTCTGTCCAGTCGTAGGTTCTAAGAATATTCGAAAACTTCGTCCAAATGATATAAACTTTCTCATCTTTGCGTATATGTGCTGGTTTTTGCGAAAGACGCAAAACGCAAGTCATCATATTATGGTCGCAACCGGGTAGTGGAGCTAAGATTTCAACGTTGGTGGGATCAGTACCTAAAGTAAAAATCAAATCTAAAACGCTGGACAGCCTCGTAGGCTTCTTCACAGATTGTGTGAAACCTAAAAGATGAATCGTTTTGGAGAAGGATGAAAATTTATTTGAAGAATACGGGGAATTCCAGCAGGCGTATGGCATGTTGAAGTCTCCAGCAATAATCTTTATATGAAGGGGGCAATGGACGCCTCAGTAAAAACATTTATAAGCTTATCAACAGTGAGGGTGGATGGAGATGGCGGGTTGTAAATGCATCCTATGAGAGCATCAAGAGAAGGTAAGGAGATCCAAATTGAGTCGTCTAGATCATCTAATATACGAGAGCTATGTATTTCTGCTTGGAAATCTGTACTAACATAAATGAGAATACCACCACCACGAGTGTGGTTGCGGTCCTACGAAACATAAAATAGTTGGCTAGTTCAAGTGAAACGTTGGGAACGTCATTAGTTGTCCACGTTTCTGTTATAAGAACTATTTCGTGTGGGTTTGAGAGCAAGAAATGTTGAAGGGCAGGGAGCTTAGAAATAATTGACCGAGCATTAAGTAACAGAAGGCGAATTTTAGGATATTTAACATGCGTAATAGAAAACGATTTACACGAGTTGTTTTAAATTGTCGGAGCTAATATGGGTAAGGGTTGTGGTAAAGGAAAGGAAAATTTTCTATTGAGCCATACATGTTTTGAAATGGGTTTGTGTAAGCACTGAACGGATTCCCATTCATGAGGGGGCGCTAATCTAGAAGATGTGGAACGTATTGAAATGGAGAAGTCTAGGCTCTTGGAGGAGGATAGTAATAGGGCTGCTTGGGATAAAAGGGACTTTGCGGGAGGATAAGTGGATTAAGTGGGCCAGGTATAACCGGGAACCGTCTATGTACGGGGTGATAATTACATAAGCCATTAGATGGATTATTTCCATCAAAATTACGCCCGACCGTATGGTTCCTAATGATGCGCGGTCCACCACTTAGTAAGGTTGAATTTGATTTGAAGACAGGGAGCACGACTTTTTGTGTGGCTTTAATTATAGGTCGAACTGAGGGCTGCAAACCTGCGGTGACGGTTTCATTAGTAAGGACATGGCTATTAGGGCCAGGTGTTAACATTGCGTCATCAATGTTCAACTTAGATTTAGCTGTTGGGGTGGTGGAACTTGAGATAGGAGTAACATCAGAAGTTTGAGTTTGAGTTACGGGTGCAGTAGCTGATGCGGAATTATCAACAACATCCAAGTCTATGAGGTTGTCGATATCAGTTGAGCGTTTTACAACTTTAGAAACCTTGCGAAGGCACTTTCGTTGTAAAGGTGTGTTGTCAGGCTTGATCAACACATTAGAAAATTGAGGTGAAACTTTTAATACTAGTTGGTTATTAATTATGTGCGACGCATAATTTTCGTCGGCAAATTTTATTAAAATCGGTGCATTACTACGATTGGGAGGTTTTCTGAGTCTAGTAAAAGATGCTGAGTCTATGGGGAAACCATATCGCGACAGAAGTATCTTTTTAAGATCGACTAAAGGATATCTGTCAGTCACGTTAAGAAGAATAAGATTTTTGGCACGGCTTCGACGCTGCTCATCTGTCATAAAACACTGTACGATCTTTTTGTTTGCAGATGATATAAAAGTCGCCATAGCCTTTCCATCTAACCAGACTAACGACTTTATATCAAACTTGAACCAAGACCTGGATGCTCTCCTTCAATGGACTATTCGAAACGGTCTTGAGTTCTCCACCAATAAATCAACCTTCATAAATTTCAACTGTATCATACCAAAAGATTCGATCATCCTAAATAATACACCACTACAACCAGCACAATGTGTACGTGATTTAGATTATCGATATTCTGGATCACTTACATTTCATGAACAAATATGCTACTTAATTTCTAAAACAAAAAAGAATATACGTTTACTTCATAGATTCATCTGTCTGCCCCAGTGCAAGCTGGAACTTTACAAGTTACATACACTACCTTTATTAGATTACTGCAACATTATATCTAGTAACATTACTCGGTCTGATAGCTATGCTTTAGAAGGCATCCAACGTTCTTTCACACGATCCATTACCACCAGTTCGGATAATCATTCATATAAGGAAAGATGTCAGATCCTAGGATTGGAACCATTATGGTTTCGAAGAATAAAGCGAAATCTTATACTCTTTTAGATAATATTGAAAAAAGATATGATCAATAGCGGAAATAATACCTATGTAGAATACAAACAACACGATAAAACATAAACAAAATATGACAATGAAAACTCACGGACAGTGAAGAAGTATATTCCACTACACACAGAATAATCCGCTCCGAATAAGTCCAAGACGGACAACGAGTGATGAGAAAAGGTCCGGAGACAGCTGAAAAGGAGCTCGACTCCGTTAGAACAACACAGAACAGTCAGCACAGAACAGTCGACTAGCACAACGAGGCAGAACGAACGACGCGCGGTTGGACGGAAAAGTATATATTCAAATTTTATGCGGTTGCAGTTTAGTAAAACAACGATACAAAATGTATGAAAATGTGAAACGCTACAGAGCTCCCCCCTAGAGCGTTGGTCGGATCGACCAACGATCGAAAAATCAGGGAATAAACTCTGCTAACCGGGCGGGGAAATAGACACAGCGCCCAGAACGCGTGCGAGAAACAGTAGGTTGAGTATTGTCGGTTGGTTGTGAGAGGGAAACCGGGTCCTCGGTCATTGGCTGGGTCGGAGGGGTTGACGGGAATACCACATTAGAGTCATTCGAAGAGGGTTGACCGTAAGAGGAATCGATATAGGCTGGCTTTAACCTGTCGATGCTGACGGAGTCTCGTGTTCCGTTTTTGTCCAGGACAAAATATTTCGGCTTGCGCACCAAAACTTTGAAGGGACCGTCGTAGGGCGGCTGTAGGGGCTTCCGCACGGCGTCGACACGAACAAAAACGTAGGGGCAGGTTGAGAGGTCGGGATGAACTTGGGCGGGACGGTTGTTTGGGCGCGTTGGGACGGGACGAACAGACTTGAAATGCTCCTTCAATCTCGCGGCGTATGAGGAAACATCGAGCTCACCGGTGTGGCGGGAGTCAAGAATCATCTCGCCAGGCAGTCGTAGTGCGGTACCAAAAACAAGTTCCGAGGGACAACATCCGGCATCCTCCTTGACCGTGTTCCTGATTGCCAACAGAATGATGGGTAGCCGTTCAGACCAATGCACACTGGACGAGGAAGCGGTGATGGAAGCTTTCAATTGACGGTGGAACCGTTCGACTAATCCATTTGCCGCGGGGTGGTATGCCGTCGTACACATATGTGTTGATCCGATCATTCGGCTAACATCCCGAAACAATGCAGAGGTGAATTGAGATCCTCTGTCTGTGGTGATAGTAGCCGGAACGCCAAAGATAGATATCCATGAATGAACAAACGTCTGAGCAACAGTCTCTGATGAAATATCACACATAGGCGTGGCAACAGGCCAACGCGTGAATCGATCCACACACGTCAAAATGTAGGTGTAACCCTTGGATGGCGGTAAGGGACCTACAATGTCCAGGTGCACATGTTTGAAACGCGCGTCAGGTTGGGGGAATGTGGCAAGGGCAGCACGGGTGTGCTTATGAATCTTGCCCTTTTGACACGTAACACAGTGTTTTGCCCATTGGCGAATATCTTTCCGTACGTTGTGCCATACGAAACGTTCGGTAATAAGACGTACCGTTGAGCGTATGCTCGGATGGGATAATCCATGAAAGTGATCAAAAATAATCCGGCGGTGAGATTGTGGAACAAATGGTCGCGGCTTGCCGGTAGAAATGTCACAATGGATATGAGCGTCACAGTTTAGGAGGGGTAAACATGAAAATCGAAGGGAAGGGTTGTTTGTGATGACGGAAAATTCAGGATCAGCTTCCTGATGCCGGGCAAGATCCTGTAGGTCCACAGATGGTCGATTGACTTGGTGTAAATCCGTGCGAGAGAATGCGTCAGCAACAACATTACTGCTACCATCGATAAAGCGAATATCGTCGGTGAACTGCAATATGTAGTCCAACTGACGGATTTCTCGAGGAGAGTGACGATCCGCAGAGGTGCGAGCTGCATAAACGAGGGGCTTGTGATCAGTATAGATGGTAAACTGACGTCCTTCCAAAAAATGCCGGAAGTGTTTGATCGCCAAATACACAGCGAGAAGTTCTCTGCCGAATGTACTGTACCTCGTCTGCGTTGGTTGCAACTTCTTCGAAAAGAAGGAAAGTGGTTGAGCATCGCAGCCGATCAACTGTTGTAGAACTGCACCCACTGCAACAGAAGAAGCATGTGTTTTGAGCACAAGGCGGGCACTGTTTGTGGTATCCAAGTGGCTCAAGGACGTAACTGTTGACAACTTCTTCACGGCGACAAAAGCGGCCTCCGCTTCAGCTGTCAGCACGAGTTTCTTTGGATTTCCTCGTAGTAAATCAGTTAAGGGTTGTAACAATTGAGCAAAATTGGGGATGAACCGACCGTAATAATTGATGACACCAAGAAAACGACGAAGGCTCTTGATGGATTGGGGTAAAGGATGTTCCACGACAGATTGGGTTTTGTCGGGTAATGGGCTAATACCATTAGAGTCGATTTGATGACCAAGGAATTGGACACTGGTTTGACCAAAGACACACTTTTCGGGATTAATAGTGATTCCGTAATTGTCGACACGTTCAAAAACAACGCGTAAATGTTTTTTGTGCTCCTCTGCAGTGGTACTGGCGATGAGGACGTCGTCGATATATACAAAAACAAAATCTAATCCACGAAAAATTTGGTCCATAAATCGCTGGAAGGACTGAGCTGCATTGCGAAGTCCAAATGGCATTCGGAGAAATTCGAAGAGACCAAATGGGGTAATGACAGCTGTCTTGGCGATATCCTCCTCGGCCATTGATATCTGATGGTATGCCCGTACCAAATCCAATTTTGAGTAAAACTGCTTTCCCTGGAGATACAGGGAAAATTCGTGGATATGTGGAATAGGGTACCGATCGGGTATGGTGATGGCGTTGAGTGCACGATAGTCACCACAAGGTCTCCAGTCGCCATTTTTTTTGCAACCAAATGCAGCGGCGAGGCCGATTGACTATCGGATGGCCGAATTATGCCAAGGGTTACCATATGTTGAAATTCGTATTTAGCTGCGTGAAGTTTGTCTGGCGGGAGCCGACGGGGCTGGGCAAAAACTGGTCGTCCTTTGGTGACGATGTGATGTCGAACCAGGTGCTTGGGGTTGGTCGCTGCAGTTGAGGGGTGCACCAGCGAAGGGAAATCCGTGACGAGGGAAGAAAACTCATCAGAATCGGGAAGGCACACACGTAAGTTGATAGAATTAAGTGCAACGGTTTTACAAGATACGTGAAGTGAAGTAATCTTATCTTGCAATTGGCGTCGCTTAATATCAACAACTAAATCAAACTGCGCAAGAAAATCAACACCAAGGATTGGTTGTTTGACATCGGCAATAATAAAAAGAAAAGGGAACTGCCGGCGGAGTCCGAAGTCTAGGTTTAGAAACTTCTGACCATACGTGGCAATTTTCGTTTGGTTAGCCGCCTGGAGACAAATTCCTGTAGCTTGAAGGTGGCGTTTTTCTGCAGATCGAGGTAGAACGCTCACCTCAGCACCGGTGTCGACGAGAAAATTCTGATGAGAATTCCGATTAGTGACATACAGGAGGCGACTAACAGGTTGGCCAGCGACAGTCGTCGACACTACTGGCTGGCGCTCGCGTTTCCCTGTTTAGAGAATGGGCCAGACTTGGGGTATTTGCAATCGGGGTGACAGTTACGCGCATCGTCACCGAAACGTCGATGAAAATAACAAATCTGATTGCGGTGCCGCGACGCACTGCGGTGTTGTGACGTACTGCGGTGTTGTGGCGCACTGCTGCGTCGTCTCGAATTGGAGTGAGTGCGGGTTTCAGCATAACGCGTCAGAGTTGCTATAGAGAGTTCAATTCTGGATAGTCGTTCTGACAGACTTTCTGTGGATTTCAATGGTTCATTGGGGATTAATGGCTTAGGTGTCTCAACTTGCTGGACGGTATGATGTCCGTAATATTCGTTGATTTTTTCCGCTATATCAGCAAGCTCATCCAACGTGGAACGGGTGGCAGAGGCTGCTAGGATGGACGCCATGCTTACAGGTAGACATTTCAACCATAATTGACGAATGATAGAGTCATCGACCTTTGAGTCCCCAACCAATGCGCGCATATGGCGAAGAAGCTGCGAGGGAGTGCGATCACCCAGCTGAACACTTGAGAGAAGCTGACGCAATCTGCCCTCTTCCGATATAGTGGTTCGCTTCAAAACAGCGGCCTTGAGTAGATCGTAAGGAGTTTCAGGAGGCATGACATCAATTACATCAAAAACCTCTGCGACAATCGCAGTGGGGAGAGAATTCGAAGCATACAGATACATCGTGTCCTGTTTCGTAATTCCTCTGAGCCGAAATGTGTTTTCCATCAGACGAAACCATGCACGCGGATTAGTACCGTCAAAATTAGGAAAAGGGACAACAACAGCGTTAAGGTTGAGAGAGTTGGTAGAGACGTCAGATTCCATGATGAAAAAAAATTGATATAGGAGCGAAAGGAAATACAAATATCGGGCTCACCAAATATATAGCGGAAATAATACCTATGTAGAATACAAACAACACGATAAAACATAAACAAAATATGACAATGAAAACTCACGGACAGTGAAGAAGTATATTCCACTACACACAGAATAATCCGCTCCGAATAAATCCAAGACGGACAACGAGTGATGAGAAAAGGTCCGGAGACAGCTGAAAAGAGACTCGACTCCGTTAGAACAGTCAGAACAACACACAGAACAGTCAGCACAGAACAGTCGACTAGCACAACGAGGCAGAACGAACGACGCGCGGTTGGACGGAAAAGTATATATTCAAAATTTATGCGGTTGCAGTTTAGTAAAAAACGATACAAAATGTTTGAAAATGTGAAACGCTACAGATCGACATTGATTTACAATTAGATTTCAGAAACTCTGAAGTATATAATCTCGACACAAAAACAAAATATGTATACCGAAAATCCACAATCGTATACGAAAAGATTTCTTCATTTATAAATATTCTCGTTTATGGAATTTACTTCCTAATAATATAAGATTGAGCACTTCTCAAACTGAATTCAAAAAGCAACTCAACTCTTTTTTATCTCCGGAAAAATTAGGTAAGCTATTTCTAATTAATACAACTATAGATAATTTATACTTATACGGCATAAAAGGCTTCTGATATTTTTTAGCAATAAAAAAATTTTAAAAGTGACATATAACTTTTTTTCGTGAGAATTTACTTTTCAGAATTGTTGAAATTCAACAAAATACACTCTCGCAATTCTTGAAAGGGCGATGCAACTCATATCTCCGTGACCCGATGAAGTGAACTCTCTATACAATTATCTGCGTTTGAAGTTGCATTTGGAACATCATACATGAATAAACATTGCGGTCCAGACCTACCCAAACTGTAATTAACCCATTTTAAACAATTACTGTCGTATTCGTTAAAAACATAAACCTTTATCATTTATTTTTCCGATATTCTATCAACTCTATGTTTTAAACAAGCTACCATCTGTACAAATGTTATCCAACTATTTTTTACGGTTGTTAAAAAAACAATTTATTTATGTTTGACCTTAACATTTGTATATTTACCGTTTTTATTTGATGTAATTATTCATGAAAACAAATGATCATGCATAGCATGACTTGGTGTATCCAAGAATCTTACATTGTTCTTATTGAGTTGTCAGGCACGGTCCCTCATTCTAATCACTCGTCGCATCGCAGGTGTCCACCACTGTGGCTTGTTGCGTTGTTTGACGTGCACCAACGGTGCGAACCTATCTTGCAGGGTAGACAGGCAGTGGTGTATAAGCTGCCAGTTTGTTGCTATATCATCACCTACATATTGAGACAACATCTTTTTAGCTTCCTCTGAGACGACTTCCCAGTCTACGCGATTTAAATTGCGCCTCAGTTTAGGAGGAGGTTTCTCATACCTGAGTCTTAGTTGGAATCTGATCACAACGTGATCACTTTTTCCTAATGGAGAGAGATAATCTACCTGGCGAACCATTTCTTCGCTTGAAGAGATAACGAGATCCAGGATCGAAGGTAAGCAGCCCTGGCGGAATCTTGTGGGCTCATTGACATGTTGACTCATGGCATGCATATGAGTCCATTCGATGAAGTCCTCAGACATCTTATCAGATGAACAGCACTGGTTCAGCCAAGATATATGTGGTAGGTTAAAATCACCAACTATAAGAACCTGGGACCCAAGCGTGTGCAGCAAACTGAGATTGCCAAGCAAATTTTGCAAGTCCTGAGGTCCTGCTTGCGGGCTCATATAAGCGCATGCTATTACCATTGATTGCTTGTAAGATTGAACGATACATGAGCTAAGTTGGACGTTGTGCGTGCTAAGCCTAACACTCGATTCTGAAGTTCGAAGACCTAGTCTGAGAAAGATAGCAACTCCACCCCCGTTTAGTTCATCTGGTCTATCACATCTGACCACAGAATAACTACTACAAATTGAGTCAGGAATATGGTCAGTTTCAGATAGCCAGGTTTCGGACAGTGCTATTACATGTGGTCGTAACTCTTGCGCTAGGATGGAGAGTTCAGACCACTTATTTCGGATACTACATGAGTTTCCGTATATCACTGTGGCGACGGTGTCTCGCGATATATTCACACTTAGTCCAGGTTGATCCTCGGGCGTAATACCCGAGGAGTCAGCACGTTTTTTGGTGTGCTGCTTAAGAGAGTGGATTCGCCTTGCGCGGCCTGAAGTTCTGCCGTACCTTGGAGGTCACTAATCACGAGCTGTGGAATTTCAGGGACAATACGGTGATTATCGTTTTCATCCCCAGATCCATCCGTGATTTCCATACTTGACAAAGAGCCATCCTTTTCTGAAGAACAGCGCATTCTGTTATAATTTACATCATAACGTGAATTCTTTGACCTGTTGGATTCCTTTTTGTCATCGGGCACGACAACATGTTTCCCTTTGTTAGTTTCATTTAAAACAATGTAACTTGCAAAGAACTGGTCACGCTCAGACTGCAAGAGGAACTCAACTAAAAGTGGTTTTGGAGAGTGGCTAGACTCACTTTGGTACCCTTCCACACGCCAACACGATGAACAAGCCTTAGTGACGTATCTGGGCGCATACCAACCTTACGGAGCAGATTTCTGATACAACTCCGGTCGAGTGACTTACGCGTTTTAGCTTCGCGTATATAGGGTTCATCCTGATTAAGCACCAGGATGTTACGAGATTTATCTCGTATTCCCTGACGAGCCGATTTAAGCTGCTCCAGATCTTTGGATAACTTAGCGAGGCTCGAAACGACAGTAGCAAGTAAATTTGACTGAGAGTCAAATTTTCTAGTGTCTACCTGTTTACGACCTGTCTGTGCCTTGTTCCTACTTTTACGTGGCTTCGAAGGCTTGGAAGACGGGGTCTGGGATGTGACATTTGGCTTGGCCGCTTGATCCGGTGCCCTCACCTTTTTAGTCCTTTTGCGTGACTTTGTAGGTTTGGGGTTTTTACTCGCCGTAATTTCTTTGGAGTTTGTTGTTTGTACCGCTGGGCTAGCAGTGATACTCTGACGTACAACTTCAGCAAAAGATCTATCAACACTAACCTTAGAAGCTGTGCTGTATTGCCGAGACCGAGCATTTTTAGCCTTTTCGGAAAATGCTTTTTTAGCTGCCCATTGGCACTCACTACATATCCATTGGAGCCAACGGTGAGTAACATACACCTTATAGTGTTCGGGATGTATCCCCGAACACTTCGGATGTGCCCATCTCTTGCAAGTATTACATTCAATGCCATTTAATACTTTTCTGCAACAAGATTTTTTTAGGCACTTGTTGGCAATCATAATAAAGAAAATATTTGAATATTGATTACAGCAAATAAATTTCACAGACGAAATAGACTTCGCGTTATGATGTGTATAATGCAATAAATTGATTACCAATTTACAGCAAAATCAGAGAAAAGCAATCTGGAAATTGATTGTTAACAAGAGCGTGGGAAATAAAAACAAGTTGAACGTACCGCGTTGACGCGGTAGGGTTTCTCTTCACCAGCACGGTGAGAGGTTGTAGTGGATAGCGAGGAATAGATTCTGAGGCTGCGTGTATTCCAGTTATATTCACATACAATTTTGACTCCCAGACAACCACAGAAGAGCGATAACCGTGCGTAGACAAAGAGTGTATTGTAATTAATGTGAGGTTAACAACAAGAAAATTTGAATTACAAAATTATTGATTACCATTGATTAAATATTTGAACCGTCATCACAGATTCCCCTCCTACAGCGTCGAACAAGAAAAAGACGCTCGAAAAAAAACATTAGGTTATAAAATCGTCAAACTTTTGGGGAAAATGTACCTTGCGGCCTGAATTTGTTTGTCTGTCGAGTGGCTTGACACGAACGGAATGGGGGTTTATCGGGGGTAAGGTTGGTTTCTGGTGAATCAGACGAAGGGACGTGTTGGTCAGTAGTAGACGTCTGTGGAGTAATGTTTCGGGTATTTGCTTTCGCTTCCGATGTTGGTTCTACGTAAGCGACTTTCAGACGATCGATACTGACAGTTTCTCTTGATCCATTCCGGTCAATTACGAAATATTTTGGATGCCTGCTGAGCACCTTGTACGGACCAGTATACGGTGGTTGAAGTGGTCGACGTACATGATCGGCGCGCATAAACACAAAGTCGCAGGTAGACAAGTCTGCCGGGATATAGAACGGTTGAGCTTGTTGGCGAGTAGGGGTATCTCGTAATGATTTCATGAAGCTGCGAAGGCGACTGACATATTGTGGAGCTGTAAGATCATTTGGTGAATCGGAAGATGTCAGAAATTTGCCAGGTAGGTTAAGTGTACTCCCGTACACCATCTCAGCAGCTGAGCAACCCAGGTCTTCTTTCACGGTTGTACGGATACCAAGAAGCACCAAAGGCAATGACTCGGACCAACGTTCTGAATTCCCGTGACTCATGATTGCGGCTTTTAGTTGCCGGTGAAATCTTTCGACTAAGCCATTTGAAGAAGGATGGTAGGCTGTAGTCTGTATGTGCTTCTTACCGAGTGTTCTATTCAATTCCCGAAAAAGCGTTGACTGGAATTGAGAACCTCTGTCAGTGGTAATAGTGTTCATTACACCAAAGTTGCTTATCCAATGTTGAACGAAAGCTTTCGCAACCGTTTCTGCACTGATATCCTGTATGGCTACGACCAATGGCCAACGGGTAAAACGGTCGACGCGAGTCAATATTTAGGCGCAACCGTTAGAGACCGCTAATGGACCAACGAGATCCAAGTGAACGTGCTGAAAGCGCTCCGTAACAGGTGAAAATACACCAGGGGAACTGATGGTGTGACGTTGGACTTTGCTTTGTTGACATCGGAGGCAACTCTTGGTCCAAAGTTGAATGTCTTTATGCATATTAGACCAAAGATAACGAGAGCTAATCAGCTTTCGAGTAGCTTTTATTCCGGGATGTGATAAACCATGTAAATGCTCGAATACGGTACGTCTCAACTCTGATGGGACAATTGGACGGGCTTTACCAGTAGACATGTCACAAACCAGATAATAATTGGAATTAGGTATCGCAATACGGCGGATTTTACTCGATTTTGAAGTAATTTACCGACTTATTACAGGGTCATTTAGCTGCGAACGTGCTAATTGCTCAAAGTCGACTTCAGGCAGGTCGATAGTACTTAACTGGATCCGAGAGAATGTATCCGCAACTGTGTTTGACGAGCCGGAAAGATATCGAATGTCACTCGTGAATTGCGAGATATAATCTAAGTGACGTATTTCTCGAAGCGAATATCGATCCGATTGTGCAGAAATAGCAAACGTTAAGGGCTTGTGATCGGTCCATACTGTGAAATCACAGCCTTCAGCAAATGTCTGAAATGTCGTATCGCATAATAGATAGCCAGTAACTCACGGCCGAACGTACTGTATCGAGTTTGAGCTGGTTGAAGACGACGCGAAAAGAAAGCGAGTGGCTTGGTGATATTGTCTTCTTCTTGTTGAAGGACCGCGCCGACTGCTTCTTGTGATGCGTCTGTAGCGAGAGACAATCGAGCATTGGGGTTCGTTGATAAATGAGTCAGTGAAGTGACTTTGTTTAGTGCAGATTTGAGTTGTTCGAATGATTTGATGACTTCGTCATTCATTTTAAATTGACATTACTTTCTACGTAACAAGTCAGTCAATGGTTGTGAAATCATAGCGCATTGTGGGATAAAACGTCTATAATAGTTGACCAAACCCAAGAAACGTCTGACTTGACGGATGGAGCTGGGACATGGATAATCTTGGATAGCTGATAGTTTTTGAGGTAACGGTTTTATACCGGAACTATCAATTCGATGTCCAAGGATTTCGATGGAACTCACACCAAACAGACATTTATCGGGATTAACCACAATGCCGTAGTGGGATAGACGTTGGAATAATTCACGAAGGTGTTCAAGATGTTCAGTGGGATTTGTACTTGCGACTAGCACATCATCAACGTACACGTAGACGAAAGATCGACCGAGGAAAACTTGGTCCATGAATCTCTGGAAGGTCTGTGCAGCATTGCGTAGACCGAATGGCATCATGAGAAATTCGAATAGACCAAATGGAGTGGTGATGGCAGTTTTGGAAATATCTTCGTCAGCTACAGGAATTTGATGATATGCCCGCACTAAATTCAACTTCGAGAACACAGATTTTCGGTGAAGAAACAGTGCGAAGTCATGTATGTGCGGAATCGGATATCGATCTGGGATCGTTACACGATTTAAAGCACGATAATCGCCACATGGACGCCAGGCGTCCGGTTTGTTCTTTTCGACCATGTGAAGAGGAGTGGCCCAAGGTGAATTCGATGGACGGATTATTCCGAGTTCCATCATATGCTCGAATTCTCGTTTGGCAGCTTCAAGTTTGTTAGGCGCCAGTCTCCGTGGTGTACTGAAAACCGGAGGTCCACGGGTTGAAACATTGTGTTTGAAGTCATGCTTGAGAGGGGTGTCATCTGCACATGGTTTGAAGATATCTGGAAATTCTCTCATGAGAGGAACATAATTCGGTGCGGTATCTGGAATCGGGACTCGAATAGTTTGTATGGGTGAATTAGACAAATGGCCGATGACTTTAATCTTTGTGACATAGTCAATGAGCTTTGGTGTACTCATGTCGACTGAAAGATCAAAGTGTGAGAGGAAATCGGCTCCCAGGATAGGGGTTTTGACGTCGGCAACAGTGAAAATCCATCGAAAGTTACGTCGCAGACCGAGGTCGATGGAAAGTGATCGTTGGCCGTATATGCTTATTCGAGTACCGTTCGCCGCTTGTAGGGTCAATGAAGAGTGGTTTCTGCGTTCTGAGTTTGTGGGTGGGATGACGCTTAGTTCGGCTCCCGTGTCGATCAGAAAACGCATCTTTGTTGAACCATCAGTGACATAGAATAAGCGGCTGGTGTTATTGCCAGACAGAGCTGGAGCTTCTACTGCCTGCCTTCGCGGCTTCTCTGATTTTGGTTTTGCGCTTTGAAGCTGCATGGGGTTCTCTCCACTACGAGGACGGCTTCGACTTCTGTTTAAGTGCTGTATTTGTGAAGTCAAATTGCTTATCTGGGATTTTAAATCAGATATATCCTTGTTCAAATCTGCGCAGGAAGTGCAAGGAGTGAGAATTGGTTGGCTGACCGTTGTAGTGTTGACATCGGAGGCAACTCTTGGTCCAAAGTTGAATGTCTTTATGCATGTCAGACCAAAGATAACGTGAGCTAATCAGCTTTCGAGTAGCTTTTATTCCGGGATGTGATAAACTATGTAAATGCTCGAATACGGTACGTCTCAAATCAGAAAACAATGCAATAATATGCGTGAACAATGTGTGGTGTATGAAATCACTAGCCTAGTTGAGGCGAAGTGAAACAGAGTCATAGACTGCATGTGGGCTAATTTACTGTCAGGTTGTCCAGGCCTGGACAGATATGATAAAAATGTAAAAATACGTATTTTGTTTTTTGTTTAAGCTTTTTTATTAGACAATATGATATGGAAATATGATAGACCATTTAACGTCTAATGATTTTTTGCAAGCACTTGCAAAGAATGCTTGTCAGGCTTACTGGCCTGTAGTTGCGTACATCCGAAATGGGACCCTTTTTGTATATGGCTATTACCGTGAGCCGCTCGTTTCCGATCATCCTGTAGTATACCCTGGAGTAAGGTAGCTTCGAAAAGATTTCTGATTGCAAGGCTAACTATATTCGCGAGCGGTTGAAGAATAGCCGGATGTATACCGTCGGGGCCAGCTGACTTAGTTTTATCCAGCTGCGACAGAATTTTGGTGACCATTTCCTGATTAACCTCCACCGAGCTAAAGGAAGGTGCTTTGCACTCGTGAGTTTCTAAACAGGTACCTGAATCGCGCCGATAAACACTGCAGAAGAATGAATGCAACGCATCGGCTTTTCCCGGTGCAGTCAAAGCCGTATTGCCATCGTTCAGCACTAACGTACCTATTTCTCCTCTCAATAATCGCTTGGACTGAACATAGCCATAAAAAGCTTTCAAGTTAATCTTTGCTTTTTTGTCAAGTCGGGATTCGAAGTCCCTTTTAGCTTTCCTTTGCAGCGCAACAGCTG
>JACCGJ010005049.1:0-19237 GCA_013407085.1 Atriophallophorus winterbourni | reverse complement strand
CTGCACAACGAGCTAGAGGAGAACTCTTTAGGCTTAAATCCGTTTTGACATGTAGAACGCCGGAAGTGTTTATCCCTTTATATACGGCGATTGTCAGGCCGCATTTAGAATACTGCGTGCAAGCCTGGAGCCCCTTCTTTCAAAAGGACATATTACTAATAGAAAGAGTCCAACGACTGGCTACCAAAATGGTTGAAGGTATGTTTGGGAAACCCTACGAAGAACGTCTAATTTCTTTAGGTCTCTTCTCCATTCGGCGTCGGCGTCTACGGGGTGACCTCATAGAAACTTTCAAAATCCTGAAAGGCTTAGGCGACGAGGGCTGTCAAATCCTGTTTTCTCGAGCGATCAACCCCTCAACTAGAGCACATACATTGAAGCTCGCGAAAAACCACAGCCGTCTGAATCTTAGGCAACACTTTTTCAGTGAAAGAGTGGTAAGCTTCTGGAACAAGCTGCCTGAGGAACTAATAGCTTGCACATCAATAGGTGCATTCAAAAGGGGTTTAGATGCCTTGTGGCTTGGGCTTTTCCCAGACTTTTTTCCGTGAATATGCAGGTTGTCTGTCGTCAGAATTGTCCATTTTTTGTTCATTTTGAAATTAAATGGTGTTGACCACACTTTAAAAACAAAACAAAAAAATCCTGTTATATAATGCCTCGTTTTAAATGTCATGTTTTAAATGTACGCACCAATTTTCCATAGCTAACCTCTCACCGGCTTGGTGAAGAGAAACCCTTTCCGTTTTTCTCAGTCGCAGCTACAAATTCTGGGACCAAAGGACGGCTTGGCAAACATCGGACGTACCTTCGCATACGACGAGGATACCAGAGGAAAATGAACCAACTTTGGCAGTGGTGGGCGCTCCTTTGAAGCTTTCCACAGACGGAAATTCTGGACGCTCGATTGGCTTATTCCTTGGCGGCGCGATCGTCTAGGATATCCAAATCACAATAAGAAAAAACGCTTTGGCAGTGGTGGTTGCTTCTCTGCAGCTTTCCACCGAAAGAAATTCTGGACGCTCGATTGGCTCGTTAGCCACATACTGTCCTGTGCAAACTGAACTGAACTGAACTGAACTGAACTTTGGCGGTACGTTCAACTTTGTTGCATTTGCCACGCTCAGTTACAAACGTTTACGAATTTTCACCGTATCACAGTTGTATTGTAAAATAGAAACTCTATTTTACTTATTCTCGAAAGTTTAAACACACAATTCATTCTTGCACCTCTTGCTGATTAATTACTTTCGTAATAAACTCAGTATTCTGTTTTAATCTTGCATCACTGTGTTTTAGCTATTTTCAACTATGAATAAAACTGTTTGTATTAGCGCGAAATGTGGCAAACAAGTAGCCAAAGGTATTGAGTGCAATGCTTGCAAGCGTTGGGCTCACCCTGGCTGCTCAGCTATACATAAATCCCACTATGGGCTTTATGCGAAATTCCGCTGGCTTCCGTGGTATTGCAGTGACTGTCACAAGGCTGCCACTGAAGCCGCATTTAAGTACCACCAACGGCGATCTAGTTTGACGCTAGCTAGTGCGTCTGAATCCGTGTCCGACCGAACTTATGCATCAGTCGCGCGGTCCAATTTAGTCCCTGGGCGGGCTTCGGCGGATAACAAAGCCAAACATTCGAGCCAGTTATCCCGCCCTCCTGTGCCATCCACCACTGTCAAGGCAAAAAATAAACCTAAGCCTTCTAAAAGACGGGTGTCCAAGGGCTCTAAACCTCCGCTAACCGACGTTAACGTCACACTAGTGAAACAATCACCTACTAGTCTTAGACTACCTACACGAATGGTGTCCAATTCAGCAGGCACCCCAAGGAGGCAGGCTAAGACTAAAAATTCCGGTAAAAATGGAAAGCAACATACAAATGTTGTCGGTTCCAATGCCTTCGATCAAATTATTTTGGAGCTGAACAGTCTTCGAAAAAAAATTGAATCATTACATGGCCCATCTTCGGCTCGTAAAAATAGAACTCGTAACGTTTTAGTTTTCAATCGTATCGAGCCCTCCATCAAGGAATCCAAATCTCGTAGAGATTTGGACCGCAGGTGTATCCATGATCTCTTTCGCATGGTTGGGATGAAGCCTTCCACTCTCACGGTGCGAGTTCATCGTGTGGGTAGATGGAAGATAGACAACCGGCCTCGACCGATCCTAGTCGAGTTCAAATTTCAGGCGGATCGCGATGTGTTTTTGTCTAAGGCGGAACACATAACTAACGCCACTTTAGAAAAACTTCAAGTGAAGCCTGACAACCCTCCTTTTGATAGGAGGCAGTTCACTGTAGCTCCGACTGGGAAGCCGATCGCTACTGCATCAACAACGACCGTACCGGTGCGTGCATCACCTATGATCTTGCTATCAGGTGCGAACGACGATCTGCTTAGCTTGAATGAAAAAGGAAGCCAGTCAAGCCTTTCTAGTGGCAGCTCCCATGTTATTAATAAGGGCTCAATAGTCAGACAACGTTCCATTAGCTTGAATGGCGTAGGAAGTCCGTCAAGCCTTTCTAGTGGCAGCTCCCATGTTATAAATGAGGGCTTAATAGTTAGGCAACGTTCCATTACCGTCGTGCAAGATGCACGCGATATTGCTTCTCCTGCATTAAGCAGTACGCCAAAAAACGTGCAGCTTCCCCGGGTGCTTCGACCGAGGGCAAAGCACGACTCAGATTAGAAGCGCGCATATCCAGTGCCACTGTGTTGTACGCTAATGTGTGCAGCATAAGAAATAAGTGGCCTGAACTTTCTCTCCGTGTAGCCGAGCTACACCCGAGGGTTATAGCGCTGTCTGAAACCTGGCTGTCTGCGGTGGATGTTGTGCCAGCTAGCATCAGCGAACAGTATCTTGTCATCAGATGCGATAGACCTGGCGATAGAAGAGGCGGAGGCGTGGCACTTTTCCTCGAATATGGTCTACACAATACGGGTCCAGGGTTATCACTCGCTATTGAAAATGTCCAAGTTGTTACTAGTGTCCTGACTTGCTACAAGTCAGCACTGGCGATTGCTTGTGTTTACGTCACGCCGTGTGCAACCCTGCGAGAAATTAGTCAACTGCTTGAGATGCTTGACGGGTTTTTTCAATCAGCCCCAAGCGTACTCATTCTAGGTGATTTTAATCTCCCAGATATAGACTGGTCAGCTCCCTCAGGGGTACTCACTGAGCAATCCGCATCTTTTCTCGATTGGATCCACTATCATGGATTACATCAGCACGTGAACAAACCCACTAGGTTTCGCGATGGATGCACTCCATCCACTCTTGACTTGATGCTGTCGTCTCAGCTAGAAGCTGTCAAGAATGTCAAGTTCCTACCCCCTCTTGGCAAAAGCGACCACGTTATGTTAGGCTTCGAAGCGCTGTTGCGTTTTAACAAACCTCTTGCGCGCCCTAGAAGTAATTTTAGGCGTGTTGACTGGGGCCTACTTTTACAGTCATCAAAATCTTACCTTCTGTTCTCGAGTGATTCTAGTGTAACTGAAAACTGGGACAGAATTTGCAGATTTCTTAACGGGCTTCAAGACCTGCATGCTCCACTGCAATGCGTGAATAAGCACCAGCGGCCACCCTGGTGGTCTCCCAGCGTTCGTCGTTCTATTCGTAAACGTGATCGCTTATGGAGGCAATATAGGCTATCGCTCACATCTGGTTCGTGGGTCCGTTACAGAACCGCCCGAAATGCTTGTGTCAAAATGCAGCGTGTGCTCAAACAGAAGTTTGAGTTATCCTTAGCCAGGGATGCTAAATCCAACCCGGAAAGGTTTTACAGTTACGCGCAATCTAAAGGAAAAACTAGGGTAAACATCGGTGACTTAAAACTGGAGGATGGACAAGTAGCTACTAGTGACCTAGCTAAGGCGGCAGCCTTCTCAAAGTTTTTCCGTAGCGTTCAGCGTAGGGATAATTCTTTACTCACACCGCCTGAGTTGCTTAACTTTCCATCTGATGTCCCTGCACTAGATGATTTGTCCTTTAATGAGGCGGAGGTGTATGGAGCTCTTATTCATGTTCGTGCTAACAAGGCTGAGGGTCCGGATCACATCCACTCAATTATGTTGATGAATCTCGCCCCAGTGCTTGCAAAACCACTATGTGAGCTCTTCAATTCATGTCTGCACTCGGCAATGGTTCCTCGTGAGTGGAAAGAAGCCATAGTAGTACCAATACACAAAGGTGGTTGCAGGTCGAGTCTTGGTAACTATAGACCAGTCAGCCTGACCAGCATCGTCTCGAAAGTATTGGAAAGACTTATACGCGACAAAATCTGCCAGCATCTCTGCCAGCATTCTTAACTTAGTGTAGCTCAACATGGATTCCTGAAAGGGAGGTCTTGTTTGACTAACCTCTTGAGTTTCCTCAATATTGCTACGAAAAGGTTGGATGAAGGGAAGCCGGTTGAAGCGCTCTACCTAGATTTTAGCAAGGCTTTCGATTCCGTCAGCCACAGATTTTTAGAAACTAAGCTGGCCGCTAAAGGCATACGGGGTAGTTTACTTGCTTGGATAAAATCATTCCTGACAGGTAGGACCTTCAGAGTGCGAGTAGAATCTACGTTGTCGATCCAAACGGAGGTGATAAGTGGGGTGCCTCAGGGGTCTGTGCTAGGTCCGCTGCTCTTTCTAATTTTTATCGATGACTTGTCGCCTATCTTGGAGTGCCCGTGCTTCATTTTTGCGGATGACGTGAAGTTCATTGGTTCAACGAATGAAGATACTCTGTTGCACGACCTCGAGCGGGTCATTGACTGGTCCATACTTTGGGACCTCCCACTGAACCTCAATAAGTGCAAACTCTTGTCTGCTCTGGTCGACAAGATCACAGTCCAGGTGTCAGGTACTCCTATTAGCGTTGATGCCACACAGCGGGTTAAGGACTTGGGTGTTCTAGTTAGAGCTGACTTCAAATGGGAGGACCAATGCGCTGTTGCAGCGCAACGTGCACGCAATGTGCTCTTTCGGTTGAAGTTGGTGCTTTCCAGCAGAAGTCCCGACGTGTTCCTGCCACTTTACAAGGCGTTAGTCAGGCCGCATTTGGAATATTGTGTCCAGGCGTGATGTCCTCACTACCAGAAGGATATCATTCGACTTGAAAGCGTCCAGCGACTAGCAACACGCATGATTGAGGGTCAGCGTGGGAAAAGTTATGCTGATCGCCTTTTGGCTCTGGGTCGTTTCTCTCTTAAGCGTCGTCGTTTGAGAGGTGATTTGATTGAAACCTTTAAGATCTTAAAGGGCTTAAGCGGCGTTAATCCAGATGACATCTTTACCTTAAGTCCTAAGCTGGGCACTCGCGGACACGCACTCAAGCTCGCTAAGGAACGATGTCGACTAGATTCTAGGAAAAACTTTTTCAGCTTCAGTGTGGTCAACTTCTGGAACAAGCTCCCTGAAGAACTTATCTCCTGTAGTTCCGTCTCAACTTTCAAGCAGGGTTTAGACCGTGACTGGGGTAAGTTATTCTATGATTACATCCCATGATTACCATGCTTAGGTTGTCCTCCATTTTGCTCGCTATTCACTGTAGCAATTTTAGAGCATCTTCCTATTCTTGATGCTCCATCAGCTGACCTCTCACCGTGCTGGTGAGGAGAAACTGCCTTTTCTTTTTTCCAGCATCGATTATTGCGCGTTGCTGTCCTACTACTATCCTACTACTACAGAGCCTGGCACCGCGATCATCAGAGATTGCAAACAGAGAAGAAAGAAAATTACCTTTTGGCAGTGCATCGATTATAGCGCGGTGCTCCTCCAACTACATTCTCCTAGTCCTACGACAATCAGAGGTTCCACACGGAGAAAAAGGATTGACCCTTTGGCAGTGGTGGGCGCTTCTCCGCAGCATTCCACCGAAAGAAATTCTGGACGCTCGATTGGCTTGTCAGCCACATACTGTCCTGTGCAAACTGAACTGAACTGAACTGAACAACTGAACTTGAATTTTGGCGGTACGTTCAAATTTGACGTGCTCTCTATTACGCTCTCTGAAATTATTTTCTGGCTCATTATTCCATTATTGATTATACAATGATTAATGCTAGTTGCGTGAAGAATTCATGTCAGCGAAAGGTAGCTAAGGGTATTGAGTGCCATACTTGCAAGAGATGGGCTCATCCGAAATGTTCGGGAATACATCCCGAGCATTATAAGGTGTATGTAGCGCATCGTTGGCTTCAATGGATGTGCAGCGAGTGCCAATGGGCCGCGAAAAAGGCATTCTCAGAAAAAACCAAAATCGCTTCTCCCGGGCAACCTGTCACTCCAAAACAGCCTAACCGTAAAAAATCTTATGCTGAAGTTGTGAGGGAGAGCACAACGAGGACCAACAATTCGAATCTTACGGGGACTAAGACTTCTCGTCCTAAAAAGCCACGCGATAGCACCAAAGAAGCTATTCCGTCAGTGAAGGCAGATTCGATTGTTATTACGAGAAAAAAATCTCGTTCCAAATAGCCTCGAAACAGCAATATAGTGGATAGGGAGTCGATTCAAGCTGTAGCTGATACTATCACGGCAGAGGGATCGCCTTCAAAGCACCGTAAAGGACGAAGTAAGGCTAAATCGAAAAAGATTTTGAATACCAGGGGGCTCCCTTCCTCCCATTCAAACTTACTTGCTGCTGTCGTTTCTAGCCTCGAGAAAGTCTCCAGGGACATTGAAATGATCAAATCAGCGCGTCTAGGGATTAGAGATAAATCTCGTAATGTCCTGGTGCTAAATCAGGATGAACCATACATACGCGAGGCTAAAGCACGTAGATCACTGGATCGGACGTGCATAAGAAATCTGCTCCGAAATGTTGAAATGCGTCCAGACACAGCGATCAGGCGCGTTCATCGTGTAGGAGTGTGGAAGGGCACCAAAGGTGCGACGGGCATAAGTCCAAGGCCTCTCTTAGTTGAATTTATCTCACAGAACGATCGTGATAAATTCCTAGCAGGTTATAATAGTCTGGACAGAATCACCAAAGGTAAACACGTTGTTGTGCCCGACAACAACAACGGATCTACAAAAAAAAGTGATCTTTGGCATGAAATGCCGAGTGGCAGCTTGCAATGTCTTTCGGAAAAAGATATGGCAGTATCAGATGCAGAAACTACGGAGGGTTCTTTGGACCTGAACGTCGTTCATAGTACTTACCCCACAATTCCGCAGCTGATGGTTAGTAACCTTTAGAATACAACGGTACTTCAAGAGGTTGAGGTTTATTCATCCATCCAGAATAGCACGCCAAAAAACGTGCTGTCTCCTCGGGTACTACGCCCGAGGAACAAGCAGGATTGAGTCAAAATGTTTTGCTAGGTCCCGTCGCCACCGTGCTATACGGAAATTCATGTAGTATCCGAAATAAGTGGTCCGAACTTTCTATCCTGGCACATGAGCTCCGGCCACATGCAATACCACTGTCGGAAACCTGGCTATCAGAAACTGATTCTATCCCCGAGATGATAAGTAACAGATATTCTGTAATCAGATGCGATAGACCTAGTGAAACAAATGGGGGCGGGGTTGCCATTTTTCTTGGGCTTGGTTTTCGAACTACAGAATCGAGCGTTCGGCTTAGCACGCACAACGTTCAACTATGCTCATGCGTCATCCACTCATATAAACAATCAATGGTAATAGCGTGCGTTTATATGAGTCCTCAAGCTAAATTGCAGGATTTGAATGATCTGCTTGATAATCTCAGTTTATTGCGCTCCGAGGGGTCCCAGGTTCTTATAGTGGGTGATTTCAATTTACCCCACATATCATGGTCGACTCAGTGTTCCACCGATAAAGTGTCTGAAGACTTTACCGAATGGATTCACACGCATGCTATGAGCCAGCATGTCATTGAGCCAACAAGGTTTCGACAGGGTTGCTTACCTTCGTTACTGGATCTTGTAGTCTCTTCGAGTGGTGAAATGGTACGACAGGTAGAATACCTCCCTCCGCTAGGGAAGAGTGATCATATTATGATAAGCTTTCAGCTAATACTCAGGTATGACAAACCTCCTCCTAAACTGAGGCGTGATTTCAAATGTGTAGATTGGGATCTTGTAACAGAAGAAGCTAAAACGATCTTGTCGCAATACACAGGTGACGATGTGGCTGCTAATTGGCAGCTTTTGCATTGCTGTCTCTCGAGCTTGCAAGATAAGTTTGCTCCGTTGGTTCATGTCAAGCGGCGCAACAAGCCAATGTGGTTCACACCTGCGATGCGTCGGGTGATTAAATTCAGGGATCGTGCCTGGAAAAGCTATAAGACTTCACAGACACAACGGTCCTGTATACAGTATAAGACAGTGAGGAATAAGGCTGTAGCTATGCAACGCACAGCGAAACGTGAATTTGAAACACGGTTGGCACGCAATATCAAGCAGTGCCCAAAGCGTTACTATAGCTATGCCCAATCTAAAGGCAAAACGCGCGAGTGGATCGGTAAACTGCAACAGGATAACGGACCCCATATAGTTTCAGATGTCGAAAAGGCTTTAGCGTTTCTCAAACACTTTCAGTCAGTCCAGAGAACTGACCGCCAAATAGACCCGCCTATCACACCAGTCTCTGTAAAATCGGATGGCGTTGCTGCACTCGAGGTACTATATTTCACTAATGAGGAGATTAGAATTCAGCTTGCAGCAACTAACCCACATAAGTCTGCAGGCCCAGACGGTATTCACCCTCAGTTTATTAGAAACTTGGCGCCCGTACTAGCTGAGAGCGTGGGTCATCTTTTTAACGCATCGCTGGTGCATGGAGTTATTCCGAGTGATTGGAAGCTAGCCGATGTTATCCCGATACACAAAAGCGGCAGTCGTTCATCTGTCTGTAACTATAGACCGGTAAGCCTTACTGTCATTCTGTGTAAGATCTTAGAGAGGCTGATCAGAGATCGGATTTGCAGGCACTTAGTTGATTTTTCGTTGCTGGACTCTGCTCAACATGGCTTCCTTAAAGGAAAGTCGTGCCTAACAAACCTCTTGGGCTTTCTAAACGAGGTCACCAGAAAATTGGATAAGGGCAAACAGGTTGAGGTTTTCTACTTGGACTTCTGCAAGGCTTTCGACTCAGTGAACCATAGACTGCTCGCTACAAAACTAGGCTATATGGGTATCGCTGGTCCTCTAAGGAACTGGATAGTAGGCTTCTTAAGCAACAGGTACTTTCGTGTCAGGGTGGGCAGTACGTACTCACCGAAAGTACGGGTTACAAGTGGAGTTCCGCAGGGATCTGTACTCGGGCCGCTACTTTTCCTTATCTTCATCGATGACTTGGCAGCGGCGATTAAGTGTCCCTGCTACATTTTTGCGGATGATGTCAAGTTTATTGGATCACCGAACGAACGTGATCTTATTGACGATATTGAAAAGGTTATCAAGTGGTCTGTTATATGGGATCTACCAGTTAACTTCTCAAAAAGCTATCTCTTGTCGAAAGTCGGCAAGAAGCTGCGGTAGCTGGCCCAGATGGTACACTTGTGATAACTGGGGTGCCGAGAGTACGCGACTTAGGTATAGAGATTTCTGCGGACTTCAAATGGGCTGATCAATGTGCAGCAGCTGCACATCGTGCTAGGAGCGCGCTGTTTCGCCTCCGATCAGTTTTATCCAGGTCCCCGGAGGTTTTCATACCGATATACAAGGCTGTCGTTAGACCTCATCTGGAGTACTGCATTCAAGCTTGGTCACCTTATCTTGAAAAAGATATTGCAAGGCTTGAGGGTGTTCAGCGCCTTGCTACTCGTATGATCGAAGGGCATTCAGGTAGATCTTACGAGCAAAGACTATTAAGTCTAGGGCTCTTTTCACTGAAAAGAAGGCGGCTGTGTGGGGATCTGATAGAAACCTTCAAGATCATGGCCGGTTTTAGTACTATTCAACCAGGTGAAATGTATGTTCTCGCACCCAATGTGGGTACTCGAGGTCACCCTCTGAAACTGGCCAAACAACATGTCAGGTCTAATGCTCGTAAGCACTTCTTCAGTGAAAGAGTAGTAAGCTACTGGAACTGCCTACCTGAAGATGTCGTGAACTCTAACTCTGTAATGTGTTTCAAGAATAGACTTGATGCCGTATGGAGCTCATTATTTCCTGCATTTTGCCCCTAATTGAGTAATGATATTGTATTTACCTGGTCTTTGAAATGCATTAATGTCTCCTCACCTTTGGTGAGGGGAGTTTTTGCTCTACATTCCAGGTAACCATCCTACCAGAAGAAATCTGTGAACCTATTTTGTTTGAAGTGGTGGGCGCTCTTTTTGGCATACCACCGGAAGAAATCTGGACGCTCGATTGGCGACTGCCACATATCGTCCTGTGCAAACTGAACTGAACTGAACTGAATCTCTAAGCTCAGCATTCGATCATCCAGGCTGTTTTGCTCAGCACTTGTTCAAGCAGCTAAATCTGCGTTTGGTTTAGTTCGACAATTTTTGCACATGTAGCATACACCATGCAATGATTTGTTACATTTTGCGTGACACGTGTGTGAACAGTTGCGACACGTGACAGATTTGACCTTACAACTGACGACTTTCATGTAGACGCACGTTTCGCGAACGTCGTTTCATGTTAACGGGGCCAACCAAAAGTACAATCAGAGCACAAAAATCGATACGGCTTGGGTTGGTTTGTGCGGTATTGTGTGGAGTTGACGTTAAGTAACGAGTTGTAAAAATATTTCTTCACCTGATTTAGCCGCAAATTTGCCAGCCTTCCGTTAAGAATATTGGCGTGAAATTGATTTCAAGTTGAGTATTTCTCCGAGTAGTTCCTGATAGTGGTAAACACCGATGGGTTGATCTAATAGCAGAAACACAAATGCGATCCAAATAAACGAACGAACTGTAGAAAATTCACGGGTGATGCACACAAAGAACGACACGTCGTAGATGGATGATTCTTGTATGAGTAGATCCGTCGTAGCAAACTTTCAGATAGATATCCTGAAATCCAACCGATCGGATGAAAACTATGAAACTTATATCCAAAAGTATCGGAGTTCAAAATTAATCCAACCACACGTCGTGCAGACTAGCATAAATAATCTTTGAACGTGAGGTGTTGATCATAGTAAATAGCAACACCTCCTCCACGGTCCATACGATCACGATGAAAAAGAAACATATTTGGAATGGAGATTTCCTCCTCAGTTAATTGAATCTTGTATCATGATTGCGACAAATATCTATGTAGTTGCATTGATTGGTTGATTTATTTAACCCAGTATTTGTTACCTTTTCCAGAATTAGTCCATCAGTAACGGTTGAGCGTCACAGCGAGGGGCAAAGAATGAGCCAAATCAGGGCCAAAATGATCGACACAAATACTGAACCATAGCCCGTCAGTGCACTTAATTGTTATACGTGCCAAAGTTCAAATACTAAAAACGAAACTTCTTAATGAGTTTCATTGCTGAGTGAAAATATGACGTAGGTCAGCAGCGTAAACACTGCAGTCAGACTAAATTTCGGTGAAGCGCGGCCTCACCACCGCTTGAACCGCCGTTCAGATTCGCCTCTCAGGAATCAAAGTCGGATTAAAAAACGCTGTAAACTGCGGGCGACGTGCAAAAAATACACTCAAATTTATCGAACACGCATTCAGTGAGCTGTTGGACAATATTCCTCTATATAATCACATTGCATGTAATACTCGATACCGGGGAACCGATGTACCTTCACTCCTGTATCTTATTCTGACAGGCAATGAGCATGAAATTGATAACGTTGCTTAAGAAAGTCCACTGGGACTAAGTAATCACGTCAACATCCAGTTTGACTATCTGTTTGAAGCCGTAAGAACAAATAATGTCCGTAAAGCAGCCAGGCGAATCAATATTCTGGCTTTGAGTTATGCTATTCATAACTCGATTAACTGAGACTTAGAGCCCAGCAACCTACATGAGTTGTGGGTACTGTTCATATCTCATCTCAAGAAATCAATCGAAGTGAGCTCGACATTTATCCTCACGATCCGCTCCATACAATTTGAGATCGATAGAAGCAGTGTAACAGGGCGGTGTCCAACATTTGTAAATGGTCGTTGTGGTTCCTCTCTTCCAAGCACTCGGTAAAACAGCCTTCCTCAAAGTGTGATTAAAACGATTACGGAGTGGTTCACTCAATAGTGTGCAACATAATTACAAGTTTGCAGCTGTGATTCCGTCAGCTCAACGGGAATTACAGATATTTAACCTGTGTATGTGGTGCCTCAATATTTCGGAATGGATGAAAACATAACACCTAGTCTCTAGCACAAGTTCTGTTGACAACTCCGATTTTAATAGTGCATTCTTGAGGTTGAAAACTCCTGAATGAAAACCTGGCTAGGGCGTTAGCGGATTCAAGGGCAGAATCAGTTATTCTGTTTATCTATCATGACAGGAAAAACACTGGGTTTGAGCTTCATCGTATTGTTATCCGTTCGATAAATCAATTTGAGATTTCTGTGAATTTTTACTGCCAGCTGAAGCCATTGAAATTGTCTTTCCTCTCGGATGATGTTCGTGACTTGATTCCGCAATTCGTAAATGGTGCCCGGATTGATTCTGTTCAGGTGAATATATAAATAGCCCATGACAAATTTCGCTTTCTCAACCATTTTCTCATGTGACTGCGAATTCTGAAATGGGTATCTTTGCACTTATGTTTCGGGACACTGGTCTAACTTAGATGTATAATGCTGTTGATGAAATCTGTCAGTGTTTTGCAAAGCGAGCCTGGATCACTGAAGTTTATATAATAATCAACGAAAACCCCATTGCTTCCCTTAAGTTAAGGTAACCCACTTTTCCATTTAGCTTCTTTCGCTTCAGCGGTCCACTGGCGCTGCACACATTTAAAAGCCGACCAAATGGAGTGTGATACGGAACATGTTCCAGGGCTGCGACTTTGGTGGTTAAGAATAGATCTAGGATACGTGTATGTTGCGAACTTATTCATCCAGTGTATTTCAAAACATGATTATACAACGGGATTTGTGTTGCGGAGCAGCGAACGCACTCAATCAAACGCAGGCATTGAGCATTAAAAATATGTCAATCGATCTGCTTTGATGAACTCAATTTTATTAGTCCAACAGTATGCGCATTGTTGACCGCATTTTTGCACTTAGAGTTGTGCTCATTTGTGTTCATACGTTTGTGTTCTGGTTTTGGGGATTATAAGAGTCAGAGACGAGGATGATGGAAATTTAAAAATAACTCCGGCTTCAACAAAATTAATTCAGGAGCAACGGCAACAGGTTGAACAGAAACAAAGGAAAATGCTTCAACATGCTTCAACAGTAAAATGCAAACAACTACCCTGTATTGTTTAGATTTAAAAGCAATGCCAGCACCAACAAACAAATAATTCAGCAACAGCGGCAACAGATACAGCAGAAACAAAGGAAGATATTTTAAACAATCTTTTAGAAGCACGAACTCACGAAGTATTCATGAATTAAACAGCCTCCCATGTGCAAGAATTCCGATCACAAATTAACTATCTGCAAAAGGAACCCATCATGGCTGTGAACAAAAGACTCAAGATATCTTCACGTTAAAATACATACACCACCTACTACAACCGCAAGCTACCATGAACGTTGCGACAGACACAATCGTCGTTTTCAATACGAATAAAATATCACGGTTCTCTCGATCGGATTCTTTGGAAATATCGACAGGCATGTACAGCATCAGCTTCATCTAGTGTCTAGGTCAAATCATCAAACGCAATAATAAGTTTAACTTGACACAAGCGATTTCTCAGAAATACCGTGTTGCGTGGCGGTCAAAATAGTTTAGCGTTCTATATGTTCTCATAATCGCGCTGTCACAATGCGCTCCCTAACCTTAGAGATTACCCGAAATAGTGTTACTGTTCTATCTGAACGGCAACCACCTTTGTACATAAGAGTAATCAACCTTGCTTTCCAATGTGGAGGTATATTTCTTTCGTGTAGGCTGAGATTAAACAGGCGCGTGAAAGAATCATATAGAGGAATGCGACACCTGCACCAGGGGACTTGTTTTTAGTTTACGAATTTCCAGTCCGAACAGGTTTTCATTAATAGTCAGTTCGCGTAATAAATCAAATCGTGGTTATATCGGTAAAACTTTATTCTTCATACTATGCATAGGATTTTAAACAATTGAGTAAAACGTTGTTGTAGCATCAGGGTGACGCATCGTGATTTCTTGTTTTACACTATCGCTTCCAAGTTGATTCCGTGCTTAGAATCTTAAGAGTCGTAGAGAACTCTCACATTTTATCTGAACAATTTTTATTTCTGCTCCGAATAACGAAACGGTAGTTGTGATCGACTCTTGTGCTAAATAACTAGAGTTTTCGCCAATATGCGCATTCAGATAATTTTAGCAATGTCAGTACATTGTAATATGATTCAGGACCCATTCAAGCGAACAAGTGAAGAGTTGTTGGTTAAGCAGCCTTCATCAAAGAGTGATTAAAACGATTACGGAGTGGTTCACTCAATAGTGTGCAACATAATTACAAGTTTGCAGCTGTGATTCCGTCGGTTCCACTGGATGTACAGATATTTAACCTGTGTATGTGGTGCCACAATATTTCGGAATGGATGAAAATATGACACCTAGTCTCTAGGACAAGTTCTGTTGACAGCGCTGACATTAACGACGCATTCTTGAGGTGGAAAACCCGGGAATAAAACCTGTCTAGAGCTTTTGCAGATTCCAGGACAAAAGCAGTCAGTCCGTCATCTATCAGGAAAAACACTGGGTTTGAGCTTCGTCGTAGTGTTAACGGTTCACTTAAGCAATTTAAAATTTCTTTGTATTTTTACTACCAGCTGAAGCTGATGAAATTGTCTTTCCTCTCGGATGATGTTTGTGACTTGATTTCAAAACAATACCAGCATGAAAAAACAATTAATTCAGCAACAGATACAGCAGAAACAAAGGAAGGTGTTTTAAACAATCTTTTAGAAGCACAAATGCGCGAAGTATTCATGAAATAAACAGCGTCCAAAGTGCAAGAATTCCGATCACAAATTAACTATCTACAAAAGGCACCCGTCATTCCTGTGAACAACTGACTTAACATACCTTCACGTTAAAATATATCAGAATACAATTGCACACATACACTACATACTAAAACCGCAAGCTACCATGAACGTTGTGGCAGACACACAATCGTTGTTTTCAATGCAACTGCTCACCAAAACCCATTCGCGCCAACAACAGAGTGTTGTCGATAGTAAGGATTGCATCGTCAGAATACGTGTGTTGATTCCGAGGTAACCACAGAAGAACGTGTGGTAGATTGACTGCATACAGTCAATCAGTATCACGTCACTGAAATTCTTCCTTGCCGGGTATCGATTTTTTTTAACCCTGACTGGATTTCAACGAAAAACTGAAAGAATAGTCGATACATTCGAACTCGCAATCATCAAGCTGAAGGTGGAAAGGAAGTGTCATTCAAACCATTACATTTATACGGACATATCACTTTACTCCAAACCCAGCCACACCAAATTAGCTGACATTTCAGAATGCTTATTTAGACGACGAATGAGGAAATTACATCATGTAATGCCTCCCGGTTCGGTAACCGTGAGAGGGGTTGTTACGGAGCAGCCAACGTGTGCAACGAAAAGTACTCATTGAGCTTTAAAAATGCGTCAATAGATCTGTCTTGATGCACTAATTTCTTATTGTTAAAAATGCGTATGCGCATTATCGACTGCATGCTTGAACTGAGAGCTGTGCACGTGCGATGATGATGTTGAACTGTATACTGCACCAACGATGCAACTGTCTCCCGAGCCTAGCCACAATGTACACTATATACTGTTTTTAAGTATGTGACTACTCATGAGTAACAAGTCTTCCTAAATATTCACAAGTCTGATAAAGATAATGCAAGCATGTCCACTTCCTCGGGTGGACTTAAAGCCGCAACCATTAACGTTGTAGCTCCATGCATAACGGACTGGGTTACCAAACACCGTTCGATTGATCGTAATATTAGGCATTCATGAATCTGTCTCAAGTCTGGCACATTTGAGTAGCTTTTTCTGCCCGACCAATCATGGAGAATCCAGAAACATTTGTTGTGGCCGCCCAACCGATCTGATTTCCGTGTCAGGTCTTCCCAAAGTATAAAGTGTATGCTTACACAGAGTAATCTTTTGGATACCGTTGTTTCAGCTTGCGGCGGAGAATTCGTTCCTCCTTTTCGGGGCTACTCATCACCACCCAGTATTTCGAACTATTCACAAATTTGATCACGACTGTCCATGTTGGACTCTAGCTTCACTCTGATTGGTATGAAAGACATTTGTGTTTGTAAACAGCTAAGCCTAACCAGTTTTAAGCTGTCTCACCTAAATAGGTATATTTTAGGTATAGATCTCACGATCGGTTACACTAGGTTGCAACTGCTTCTCGGTAATTCTTACGACGTGGAATGTATAACGAGTACAGAGAACGTTCATTTCAGCTAGTTCGTTTACCATTGGCAATCGATTGTGGTCTTTGAATATTTGGGATGAAGCTGAAAGCTCGATTATTTTTCGACATGTCGGGAGTCGGATATTAGTCGTTTTCTGGAGTAGACACACAATATATCTCTCCCAAGTCTGGTCTGGTTCTAGAAGCTGTGCTTTATTGTACCTTTGGGGTTACCATTCTGAAATCCCAATGGCGATTTATGTGAGGTGCTTTCTAGTTGGCTCGGAAAAACGTTACTTAATGAGGTTCCGGTCCGTCACTTTTTAGGTTGGTGACCGAGGTATTCTGAATGAAATGGTACTGGTGTTTTACGGAACATGGAGTAGAACCACACTACGTTAAATAGATGTAACTCGATTGTAAAAATTGCGTTTTCTGTCCCACGATAGAATATCAGCATGTATGTACATTATGCGAATGGACATGTATGCAGCTAATAATAGTTTAGCAGAATATCTTCCAGTATTTTGACTGTTAAAAGTTATCCTAAGTAATAGCAGTTGAGGAGAATTGGGGTACCAATTTATGTGGCTTGTTGAATCAGGCATTATCGTGAACATGCCCATCATTTCAAATAAGTAGACGGCGTAGTCATCGGAAATGCAGTGCTCAGAAACGACTCTTCAAATCCACTTCTGATGCTTTAGGCGGAATCAATACCTGGTCAGTAGAGATATGCGTATCTTTAAATCTCGAAAAATGAGCGAAATTAAACTGCGTGTTGATTGTCGATTAACATTTTGCAGTAATCTTGATTTATCGACGTTTATTTCCACAAATCCGACTAGAGCGAAACTTGTCAACAATCTAGACGTCACTATTTCGACGAATCATCTAAATTCTCTATTTACTGGCGTTCGGAGGCTTTCTTTTTTACTCTTTTCATTTCCGTTCTCTCTGGCGCCGATTGTAAGCTAATTTCTCGCTTTATACTGTCTTGCATATAACATCAGTTTTGAAATGAACTCAGAACTCAGAACTCACAACTCATAAAATTTTATGGTAGAAAAAGCAGTAAGCTCAAAAATAACCATAGGATGACATATATATGGAATATATAAAAAAAATTTCAAATATCTCAAAATCAATAGGGACAGTCACATACCGCATGGTTCGTCATAAACTCATCGAGTTTGGAAGCGAAAACCTCAATAGATTCGAGCGTGTGATTTCTTCAGGCAAATAATTCCAAGTGAAACAAATTATTACCGAGAAAAATTACGACGAATATCCAATCGAGAATGCAGAATGCTTAAAGCCTTTGAATGTGTTCGTGTTCGAGTAAGGCCATTGGGATTTAGCAAGATTTTAAAGGGATGGTTTGCAGTATGCAGGATTTTGAATGTCAACATGAGTTCACTACGTATCCGTCGTTGGGTAAAATCGTGTAGGTTCAGTTTTAACATTCGCTCTGTGAAAGGCAAATTTCTGTACCGGGAGACCAACTTTTTCAGAACTCAGAACTCAAAAAATTGTATGGTAGAAAAAGCATTAAGCTTAACAATAACCATAGGATGACAAGGTATACGGAACATAAAAAATATATGAAAAAAAATATAAAATATCTCAAAAATCAATAGGGACATTCGCATACCGCATGGTTCGTCATAAACTCATCGAGTTTGGAAGCGAAAACCTCAACAGATTCTGATCGTGTGATTTCTTCAGGCAAATAGTTCCAAGTGAAACAAATTCATACGGAGAAGAAATTACGACGTATATCCAATCGAGAATGCGGAATGCCTAAAGCCTTTGAATGTGTTCGCGTTCTAGTAAGGTCATTGGGCTTTAGCAAGTGTTTAAGGGGATGGTTTACAGAATGCAGGATTTTGAAGGTCAACATAAGGTCACTACGTATCCGCCGTTGGGTAAAATCTTGTAGGTTCAGTTTTAACATTCGCTCTGTGAAGGCAAATTTCTGTACCGGGAGACCAACTTTGTAGCACGATGATAAATCCTGTCGAGTAGTTCGATATCCTTTCCTCAGCCATGGTGCCCAGGCTTGGATGAAATATTCCATAACAGGACGTATATACGTGTTAATTACCCGGGGTAGGGTTTCAGGCGTAAAAATCCGGAATATTCTTTTGAGAAGAGTCAAGATACGGCAAGCTTTATTGTACACCATCCGGCAATGCTGTCCAGGCTTAAGGTTAAACGATACCCAGATACCCAGATCTTTTTCTGCTGTGGTCCAGACGAGATCTTGCGTGCCAAGCTGATACGTGTGGTGCAGAGATTTCCCAAGCTGCAGCATTTTACATTTCGCAGGGTTAAATGGTAACTCATTTAACTGGGACCAACGAAATAAGATGCTTAGATCCCGTTATAATGCCATACAGTCATTAACAGACCTGACACGTTTCCATATTTTAATATCATCGGCAAATAGTATCAAGTTGCATCCAATATCCTCTACTATATCGTTCATATACACCAAGAATAGAAGCGGTCCAAGCTCCGAGCCTTGCGGAACTCCACTCGTGACGTCTATTTTTCTAGATAAGGTGCTGCCAACGCGAACTTGGACGTGTCTATCAGTAAGATAGTCCCTTATCCAATTCAGCAATATTCCCGTTATTCCATAGGATTCGAGCTTTTTAATTAGGATGTCATGGTTGACTCTATCGAAAGCTTTGGAAATATCGAGGTAGCAAGCATGTACAGCCTCACCTTCGTCTAGTGCCTTGGTCCAATCCTCGAACGTTGTAAGAAGGTTAGATAAGCAACAGCGACCTCTTCGAAAACCGTGT